>VRLP01006314.1:0-29397 GCA_009660295.1 Lophius piscatorius
TGACTCCCACATAAAACAGATTTCTAGGACTGCCTTTTTTCATTTGCGCAATATTTCTAAAATACGACACATTCTGTCACAAAAAGATGCAGAAAAGTTAGTTTATGCATTTGGTACTTCCTGGCTGGATTACTGTAATGCCCTACTAGCAGGTAGTCCCAATAAGTCTCTGAAGCCCCTCCAGCTGATCCAGAACGCTGCTGCACGTGTGCTGACCAGAACCAGGTTAAGAGAACATATCTCTCCTATATTAACTTCCCTTCATTGGCTCCCAGTAAAATCTAGAATCGAATTCAAAATCCTTCTGCTCACGTACAAAGCCCTTAACGGTCAGGCACCAACGTATCTGAAGTAGCTCATAGTTCCATATTGTCCAATCAGAACTCTGCGCTGCCAGCATGCAGGGTTACTGGTAGTCCCTAGAGTCTCCAGAAGTAGAATGGGGGCCAGAGCTTTCAGCTATCAGGTTCCTCTCCTGTGGAACCATCTACCAATCTGGGTTCGGGGGGCAGAGACCCTCTCTACATTTAAAAGTAGGCTTAAAACTTTCCTTTATGATAAAGTTTATAATTAAGGCTGGCATAAGCTAGCTCTTAGCTATGCTGCTATAGGTTAGACTGCTAGGGGATCTCCCATGATGCACTGAGCTTTTCTCTCTTCCTCTCTCACTGTCCCTCTTTATACATCCCTCTCACTTTAATGCATGTTAAATGGATTAATGCATGTTAAATGGTTTAATGCATGTTACTAACTTGACTTCTTCCCTGGATACTTTGTGTTTTCTCGCCCTGTAAGGTCACATCGTTGGTGACAGGTTCTGCTGCTGTGGACTTGCTCGATGTCCAATGATCACAAGATGCTCATGATGATGATTATTGTTGTTATAATTATTATTATTATTGTATAGTATTTCCCCATAAGCTATTGCTAAATGTTACATTAATATTAATGTTATTATCAACCTGGGATCCCTGCTGCTGCCGCGGCCCGACCATAGAGCGGTTGGAGAAAGTGGATTATAGCTGATATCTTTGCTGCTTTTCCCCCGTCTGTATCTCTCCTCACCTGTGTCTCTCTCTTTCTCGCTCTCAATCTCTTTTTTCAAACCCGACCGGTCATGGCAGTAGGCCGTCCACCCTGAGTCTTGGATCTGCTCGAGATTTCTGCCCGTTAAAGGGCAGTTTTTCCTCGCCATTGTCGCCAAGTGCTGCTCAAGGAGGAATTTGTTGGGTCCTGTAGATAATTATATAAAGAGTTTGGTCTAGACCTGCTTTTTCTGGAAACCACCTTGAGACAACTGTTGTTGTGAATTGGCACTATATAAATAAAGATTGATTGATTGATAATACAAATCCTTTCTGCATTTGTGCCGTGATATTCCAAGCATTGCTACACACTACCATCAAGTTTACTGAAAATCACGCCAGTATGTTTAAAATTCAATTTTTAATCATTTTTTTACATGCAGAAAAACAGACAAACAAACCAGACCAAAAACATGACCTCCTTGGCAATAAATCAGCACATGAGATGTGCTGATTTGATGGATTTGTCCCCACATGAAAAATAGACCTCAACCAAGACATACATATTGGAGTTTTAGCAATTCATTAACCCACCTGGGCATCTTTCATGTTGTTTTTATTTTTTTTAAATGTGAGGTACGTTTCTAAACATAAGACTTGTACCGGCGAGATGGTATCAGCATATTATGAGGCAGACTTAGTAGGACAAGTGGAGCACCGGGGAAACAGTTATCTGAGCCCGAGTCTTGAGGTTCCTGGTTCATCATCAATGAAGTCGAAGGAGTTAGTAGAAAGCGCCGAGCCACTTAGTCATGCTCTAGTTTGAGAGAAAAAAAAGATAAAATTATGTATCATCCAAGTCACTTTGCTAAATGATTCCAATGTGAGATCAATATATAAAAAAGTTGAATACCTAATTTTTTATGCTTTTTACAGATGGACAGATACTCCTGTACATCATCAGGGGATCCCAGGACCACAGGAACTCGTTGGTGGATGTTGGTGGGCTGGATGTCCAGAACATTCATGGTTCCTGTAGTGGCCATCCCACCTGCCTGCTCCATGATGAAGGCCATGGGATTGCATTCATACAGCAGCCTCAACTAAAAGCCAAGATGCGGGAGTGACTTCATGAGAGGATATATATTCTAAATGCAGAGTTTACTGGAATATCTGTAACAATTATATAATCAAGCATTTTATTTGCCCATAGGTTTACACCCATCCGCTCACCTTGCCCTTAGGACTCTTGACGTTAGCGGGGTACAAAAAGATCCCTCCGTACACCAAAGTACGATGAACATCAGCGACCATTGAACCAACATATCGGCTGCCATACGGAGGAGAGCCATCCTAGAAACACAAAAATTTAGTTCCAAATAATTTTGCATAAATATGAATGGTCATTGGCTAGCATTCCACATCCTATACCTCGGGGTATTTCTTCTTTTGTAGGTATTCTGTCACATCTGGATAAAAATGCTGTGCGTATCCTTCATTCAAACTGTAGATTTTTCCCTTTTTCTTGATCCTCACATCACGATCCACCAAGATGAACTCACCAATTGACTGTCAAAAACAAAAAGAGAACTGATGAGAAACGTTTCCAATAATCACAATGAGGACAAAAACAAACAGTGTATGTCCCTGGTCTTACTGGGTCAAGCATGAAGCAGTTGACTCCTTGACCGGTGGAGAGGACCATCATGGTGGCACTGCCATACAGAGCATAACCAGCTGCCACGATATTTCTTCCAGGCTGCAGTGCATCATTCTCAGTTGGCTCATCATCTGTGCTCTACATGCAATGAAAACAATACAAAAACAGGGTGAAACAAGTTTTGAGACTGTTATTTTCATTGACACATTACAAGAGGAGGTGTTAACAATATGGTCGCATTTTTTATTCGTTTGAGCATTATTGCACCATGAGCAGTTTTATTTTTCCATGATCTAATATCACAGTAATTATACTCTGTGTTAAATCTATATCATTAGGAAGTAATTTTGCAACTCTCCTTATCTCCTTTTTCTATTGAGGAGATTTCAGTATTGCAAAAAACTTCAAAATATTTTATTTATTTATTTAGGAAATCTGTTTGAGATCAAGCCTAGAATAAGGATCAAATCAACACCCCATTTAAAGGAGAGACCTGACAGCAGAACATAAAGCCATGCACAAAAACACAGATCTCTCAATCCAGATAACGCAAAAACATTAATTTACTCATTCATTAATTTTCTGTTACGCGGGGTTCCCCCTTGACAATTTGCCAGTTGATCACAGGGCCTACATAAAGAGACAGCCAACCATTCACACTCACATTCACACTTACAGGTAATTTAGTCATCAATACTGCGTGTTGAAAGTACCAGAGTACCTAGAGAGAACTCATACAAACACCTGGAATATATGCAAACTCTGCAAAGAAGGGTCGGGAATTTGGAACTTGAACCTTCTTGCTGAGAGGCAGCTGTGCTACGCATTGCACCGTCATGTCTCCCATCATCTTGCACACAGATTAACAAATAACACTCATAGTTAAAAGTCACAATTGTGAGTTAAAGTTAAATTTAGTAGACCTTTAAAGCCGTTTAGATACATGAGAGTCCAAAAATCCGATCTGGTGACATGCCAGTCAGCTCACTCAACTGAAATTAATAATAATCATTTTTATTCTTTGTTATTTTGTTCAATTGGTGTATGAATGTTTGTGTGAATGGGTGAAAGCTGACTTGTGTTTTGAAGCGCTTTTGGGTCGGGCAGACTAGAAAAGAACTGTAAATACAGTCCATTTACCATTTATTATCACTTTTTATACACATCTCAACTTCATGAAATCAGTTCTGTAGAAGAAATTCTACTTTTAATCTGGAAGAAAAATTACATATGCATTATTAGAAAATATAGATACAGTACAAAAAGTAGAGGTACTGACAGTACAGAAAAAAAGGCTCCTGTAAGTGTCTAACTTAACAGCATGTCAGTGTTTCAGCTAGTATAGCCGAATCCAATCTATTATGTATTTGACAACAGAGCATCATATGTCTTATGGTATATTTTATGGGTTATTTTATGCATTTTATGACCAGTCCCTAACAAAGTTCAAAATAGCATAAAATGAAAAGAATCCATGTAAAGTATATTTTCTGTACTGTATAGAATCTATTTAAGTACATCTATACTATAGTTGTACTTAAATACAAGATATGAATAAAGGTACTTGGTTACATTCCACCGCTGGAACTCATTTTATGTATTTATCTCAGATGCTGATTTTTGAAACCGAGAAGACAGTTTTCTGTATGAAATAATAACAGTAATGAAGGAAATTGTCAATCTAAAATAAAACAGAAAAACAACTACATGAGTATCACTTCAATAATTTTAATCAGCAGGCAGTATCGCTGTTATTAACCTTTTTGTAGATGGCAAAAATAGTTCCGATTGAGACAAGGCAGTCGATGTTTGAGGAGCCGTCCAGTGGATCGAAGCACACAATGTATTTTCCCTGTCAGGTGAAAAGAAATCATTGCATCAATGTCGCAATACCAGCAACTTTGTGAAAACGTATATAATACCAAAAAACAGGAGACATTTTTGAACAGAGGTGTTACACACAGCACAGATGTTACGTACCCGCTTATCTGGCTCTACGATGATGGCCCTCTCATCCTCCTCTGACACCAGCACGCAGGAAGAGAAGGAGGACTTGATCATGTTGATGACCATGTCATTAGACAGGACGTCCAGTTTCTTTACCTGGTCCCCCGTCACGTTGGTGCTTCCAGCGATGCCATATCTTCAATTAGAGGAAATAAGGTCAGACTGAAGTAACCACAGCATGAATAAAAAAAATTATTCTTAGAGAATTTAAAACACAAAGATAGATGCAGAATAATAACAAAACCGCCTTTCCGGTTTTCCCCAGTGTGTTTTTCATTATTTTTGTTAAACCAGTGAGAACAGTCTGAAAGGCCCATTATCTTTCTAACCTCTGCCCTCTGGGCTGGATTGTGCACCACATGAGCAAAGTGTACCTTTGGCCAACAGCCTAAGTTAAACTAACTCACAGAATCCTCTACCATAACTTAAAGCAGCACCAAACCCAGATTTCAATTCATCTTTAATATACATTTAAATGAAAGAGAAACCTAAATGCTCCTGTGTAAAACAGGAATCGGAACATTGTCACCTAAAAATTAGCAAACGGTATACTGGTTATCCAATAACAGTGAGGCTGAATGTTAATGTCATTAATATGTTATAATACCCTCCTGTTCACTTTCATATTCATCCATGCTTTATTCTATTTTTCCACTGCTTTAAAAATGTAATGCTACTTACAGGTTAGCGATCCCGGCCTTCCTGACAGCAGTTGAGATAGCTTTCACAGCTGTGCAGATGGAATTCAGCAGGTTTGTCAGCTCACCTGTTCCTTGGGCCCTCCTGCCCTCCTCCAGAACAAACCTGGTGAGGGTCAGCACGTTGGTATCGAAAGCTCCTTTCTCGGACATCTTGCTGTGAGGTGCGGTACTGGGACCAAATGCCTTGTGTGAAATAGGTGGAAAAGGCCCAAAGTTAAAAAGTGACCTCTTGAACAGACACGGGGGTGTGCAACTATTCTAACCAATCACAAGTGTCCTCTGCTCATAGTTGGACGCTGTTTTGATCTAGTCAGTAGCTGTGGGCAAGGTTCAAAGATAGTGAACGTTGTTTGGTTTTAAAGCAGCAATGCTTTATGTCTGATACAATCCTTGCTCATTTTTGATGTGATGGTTTAAGTCTGTACAGTACAATGAACAAAAATCACTTTCAGAAGGAAGAAATTGTGTGAGATTAACTTTGAGGCAGCTTGCAAACACTATTTTACTATGTTTCATTGTGTTCTTGGTGCAAGAGTGCATCATTACTGAAAATGTGTTTAATAAAAACAGTGTTTCTGTAAATGTACTTTAATCAATACATTCATATTTTCTTACAGCACCAAAAAACTTTAGACTTTTAAAACATTTGGTGGATTCCTTTTATTTACATATGGTTCGATTTAGATATTTAAGTGGAAGGCTGTGAGTTGTCTGAGTTGTTGCTTTGCTATAATCTTCATAACTCTAAGGACTAAAAAGATTTGTATTTTGTCTGGAGGTCATTTCACACTCAGATCTAGTTTACATATGCGCATATTACCATTTTAATGAAGTTTCCCTTACAGCTTTCTTGAACCTGAGAAGTGTCACAATGTACAGCCATTGTTAACAAAACAGGATGCTGAGAAAGTTAACAGTTTAACTGTGATTTTCTTCTGCAAATCTGGACATTTTAATCATTTGCAGTATCACACCGTGTTTTAGTGGCTTAGCGGTGCGGCTAGAAAACAGGGAGGCCATCATGCTTAAAACGGCCATGAAAAATATAGGACTGAAAGAATATGAGTCTTTGCAGAGCCTGTATGAGAAGGCTGCCTTGAAACAGGCAACACAAGTCATGGCAAATCATTAACACCATCTGCTTCCAGAATATGAGCTGCTGCCTTCAAGTAGAAGACTCTGGTGCCAAAGTTTTTATTTTAAAAACACATAAGTATGTCCCAAGACAAAGTAGTGTGTTATACTACCTCAATGTTGTTTTTGTCTTCTCAAATAGTCTATATAGAAATCATATCGTATAGGTTTCTATTATAATTTTAAGGCCCTTTTAATCACTTTAAAAGCTTTTAATGGTATAGAACCTTCATCCATATCTGACTATTAATTTCTGATCAACTGAAAAAAGCCTTGATGTCCAATAAAGTTGGCATTCAGTAGTATGAATTATGTCCTCAAACTACAGGATGCCCTGCCTTTGCATATCACACAAATTCAACCACTTGGGGCAGTTGTAGCCCTTAGGATCCTAAGATCACACCAGTATCATCCCTAACACTAACCCTTACATTTTGTTGGGTTCAGTGTATAATATATAGTATGTTAAACATAAAAAAAAAACTTACAGGTCATGCAAATGTTGATGTGCAGCAAAAACAAATTCAAAATTCCAAAAATACAAATGACAAAATGGTATGCTGAAGATTATTTACATAACAGTCACCTCATCATAACCTTAACCCTGGCTTTACCTCTGACTCAAGAGGGTTACAATGAGCGTAAACCCTATTTATGACTTAACTATGCATGCCAAGTTCTTTTGTTTTTATTATTAATTATTTATCTTGTTACTTATCCTATTTGAGCATTTTATTATGATACCACAAAAAGTCGGGGTTATTATAGAATCGTCATTGCCACGTCTAAAATTAGGAATCAAAAGTACGGTCTAGTGGTGCCATGAGATAACTTCTGCTGTGATTTCACACTTTATACTGTATTTAAAACTGACTTGATCAGAGGGAGAGATTGTGCATTTTCTGTCTTTGTCTAGTTTATTGTGGTCCCTGTCTGGTACAAACGTGGAGTGAGAAAACAACCTCAGAACAGAGGTGCTTGATTTACAGCATGAGCCCTGTTTTACATTGCAAAGCTTGACATGAACCCTGAACCTTAAAGATACCAGAATTGATAAAAGCCACTACTATGACATAGTGTGGGACAGTTAATGACAAACCATTTATTCCTTTTCAGGTTAATGATAAAAATGCCAATGCAAAAGTCACTTTTACGGGACTGTAACCAAGTACCTTTATTCAGTATTTGAGAGCTTCAAACATTACACAACACATTTTGTAGCCCTTGAGTTAACGCTACGATTAATTTCAATCATTTTTGCGCAAAGATGTTCAAACATTTCTACCTTTCTTGGTCATTTAAGATAGTAGTTCATTTACTACCATACAGTGTGCAACAGTTTGGGGATTTTGGAATGTTGTTGTGGTTATTTGGAGCATTTTGAATAGGTCACTGGAAATTGAGGAAAACATATATATATATATATATATATATATATACATTGATAATGAATCGAATAATTTGCTGTAGCTCTACTATATAAACACAAATACAAACAAAATAGTACATAAGATAAAAACTATATGATACAACTGATCTGTTTTATTGTGTGTGCTATGAATATAACCTTTACAAATGAATAATCTTGTTTCCGGCCATCCTAGTTCATAGTTCAAACCAACTAACCCATCTAGTGTGGACTGTAAAATGTGATTCTCGTCTGTGTCCACCTGATGTCACTGTCTAGCTAGAAAGCTGCTAAATGCAAACGGAGTCGAAAAAAAAGTCAGCTCTATAGATCATGCCATCTTCTGCTGGTAACTCTGATATAACATGAGTCCATTTGCAGTTATTTGCAAGTAAGAGCAGTCACATTATCCTGAAACTTTCAGCACAATGAAAACAGCACGTATCTACTTTGTGCATACAAAAAAACACTGGCAGAATATTAAAAAAAATCAATTAAAAAATGTAGGTTTGGGATACTCATAGAATCTGTCTCCTAATAAACAGTGTAGTGGAAAAGTGAATATAGAAAATAAATGTGATTATTTTTGGATTAGCTTTTAAAGTAAGGCTAAATACACCAAGAGTAGGTTTTGAAAAATGTTTGATGTTGTGAAATTAAAATGGACAGACAGACAGATAGATAGGTAGATAGATAGATATGTCACTGCTCTTCACCTAACTGCACCTGAGGGCAACGTTGACAGCTCCATGCGCGTGCGCACTAGACTTCTGTCCTCACACGAATGAGTTGACGCCTCAAGAGATAAAACTAAGGAATTAAGAGAGCAATAATCAAATTCACGAATTTATTTATGACTACATAAATGTCATCAGGCATCTTCGTAAAGTTGAGGCTAATCTTTGATATTTTCTAACCTCTACATCAACAGAATTTCTTTTTCTCCATGCACACGTGATTTTGTCACATTAACCTGGGTTTGGACTGTAGAATTTTAGAGTCATGGCTGTCATTGTTGACAATTGTCAATAAAGATTGGTATAAAATCACGGAGGCAGGGATACATTTGTTTGCTAACAAGAAAGAGATTATCTGTTTTGATTATTTTGCCATCCGGTTAGCCGAAACCGCGCTGGCGTGTGTGTACTCGCAGTTGTCCTACGACGACGTGAACAGTATGGCTGGTCCATTTACAAGAGATAATTGGAAGTAAGTTAGCTTTTTAAGTTTTAGTATATTGAGTGAACGAATGAGTGACATCTAAGGTCCTTTCTTTCTTCCTTGTTGTGCAGTTGCTACCATCCACAGATTGCACTTCCTACGTTTGCTACTTTTAATTTATTTCCACTTTAATTGACTTGTCGCCATGGTAACTCAGACGCTAAGAGTCACTTTTCATAAGCGCGTTGCGAAAGATGGCGCTGATGACAGCCGATCGATTCGTGGCCCTGCTTCGACTCTGCCAAAGCCTGAGTCGGCAGGCCAACATTTTTGACGACAGAAAACCATCTGATCGTCCGATGGTCGTCAGGGAGTTTCTGACAGGCCCCCCAGCTGACTGCACAAACCAACGACGCTCGACTAACCCATATGGTCGGCCAAACAGCCGTGAGACTCCAGATCAGTCGAAAACAGGCTAAAATCTTACAGTGTATACTTGTTATTGCTATGATTTAAGCTTAAATTTAAATAGAAAAAACTTAATTAAAAGTAAAAAAAAGGATTGCTATTTATCCTGTACTCTCAAAATACGACCACGAGGCATCAGGCTGAAGCATCATCCACATAAGTTTTCCTCACCTTTATGAGAAATATAACGTCAAGAATTCACTCAGAGAGTGAGCCATACCTCCTCCAGCAGTCTTTGTTGCTGATCTATGCACTCTCGGCTTAACACACGATGATAATGATGTCACAAAGATTAAATAGTTTCACCCGGATCAAGCAATTCAACCACCTTCTTCCTTGAACCATCAAACCTCATGGAATAAGATCACAAACACCCTAGACCAGGGGAGATCAACTCAATTCCAAAGGGGGGGCTAAATGAAAATCGAGTCCACATCAAGGCCGTGACAGCACTCAAATTGGCCATGTTTAATCTAGGGCTGCAACTAACGACTATTTAGCTAGTCGAATAATCGTTTCCATAATCGACTGATTAATCGAGTAGACGGATAATTTCTTTCTCCTGGTTAAATATAGATTAAGTAAATATAAAAATAAATGCACAATTACTATAAGGCTTTTATTTTGCAATCTGCTTTTGAATCTAGCTTTAGGTTGTTTTAGGCACATGCAAACTAACAATAAAAACAATAAAGATGATTTTGAAAATGTCTTTTAATAAAAATTACTGATTTTATAACAGACTGTTAACAGGTTGTTATACCACCAGCGTATTTGATGCTGTAATCTAGTCCATGCATGTTGCATCACATCATGCTGATACAAAAGGTAAATAAAATGTAAAAATAAATATTAAAAAATCTCTGCAATCAAATCAAACACCCATGTAAATTTAGTAAAATAAACAAGGATAGAAAGAAAACGGTCAGCACTTTCTGCATTCTGTAGTCAACTACTACATTTAGAATAAATCTTTTAAAAGTCGGATTTAGCTCACATTAGACACGCCCACACGCACTGGTCTAGTCTAGGCAAGCAGCAACGCTCTTTCAGCAGTAATGTCAAACGTCTCCATGAGCAATGTAACGTGAAGAATTCTAACCTATGCGGCACATTTGCAACATGAAGAATATCATCGTGATTTAATAATAGTTATTTGGCACTCTTGACGTCATTAACAATTCACTACATTTCACAAGTCACGTTAAACCCAACAGAAGCATTAAGTACATGCCCTTTAATACTGAGCTAGCTAGCTATCTAACTAGCTTAGCGGACAAGTCTTCATCGTTTACATTGCCAACGTGCTTCCGCATTACATACTCCACCTTTATTGACGTGCTCCACGCCAGGACATGTCAGCTTTGCAAATCATGCAGTTTACAAACTTTTTCAGCTGTGTTGAGGGAGAAATGCTCCCACACCTTGGGTGTTCTCTGTCACGATGATGTTTCCGTGGTGCTAATGTTTACTTCCTTTCTTATTACTCGTTGTCAGAGGCGAAGTCCATTGATGTCACCAACTAATCGACTATTAAATTCGTCGAAAACTAATTTCATAATCGATTATTGTTGATTACGAGTTTCACGGAATTTTTTTTGAATATGTTTTTTTTAGATTACCCTTGGTAAATGGCTGGGCTGATTTAGCCGTTTCTTTCTTTTGACACTATAGAACATTGAAACGAGGCTTTTGCTCCTCGTATCTGCTACTAAAGTCAGGGGCAGCTGCACCTCAGAACACAGTAAGGCAATTGTACTCAAACGTTTTACACCGTGTGAAACCTCAGAACATGTCCGGCTCTCCAAGTATCACCATTATGACACATTTGAAAATACATTAGTAGAAGTAAGTAACCCTATTCAGCTAAACGTAGTTCAAACAGGAGGCAAATTATTCCCAATAAGAATATTATTTATTGTTGACTAGTCAGCCACAACCACACTGTGCAAAGGAGTAACACTAGAACTGTCGCTTAAACTCTTTTCACATGATTTAAGACCCATTTCACGTCTATTTAAGAACACTATAAACGCAATTTATGACCTATTTCATGAAGTATTAAGAATATGTAAAAAAAATTCAGAACCCCAGAATTACCTGCAATTTAAATCTATTTATTCACTGAAACACATTCCTTCCAGCAGTTTTTCCAGTGTTCCAAAGTTTATCAACGTCGTCATTTCTGGTATATGACTGATGGTTTGCGACGGTGTGTAAAGCACCTCAGCTTTTAGCGTTGGTGTAACTCCAAGCGCTGTCCGGAGGTCGATTGGTGTTGATGGTCTAGTTCACACCACCCCCCTTGACTGCAGGCGAATGGGTGTTTTGTCAAATTCTATCCGGGGTGCACAGCTCTTGCCTTTTGGTTCCGTCTAAAATAGAACTAAATGCTGTATCAAATCGTAACTGATCAACTGATCATTATAGTTTTGTTACGGCAAACTTAAAATCGAAATATTTAAAAGCAAGACAATGAATTTCTTTTATTAAATGAAAGTAACATTAATTAATTTTTAAGACCTGCCAGAGTAACTTTTAAGACATTTCATTAAATTTTAAGACTTTTTGAGGCTTTAATAACAATATTCTCCTCCTGACTCACATTTCTCTTCCTAAAAGTTTGAAGCCAGGATTGCATTATTATTAAACCACTCATAATTTTAGCTTCCTCCGCATACTGTCTCGATGTCCTCACAGTGTAGCTTTTAACGGCTTGGCGCGTAGCATGCTGATGGACGTCTGGACAAAATAACTACAGGAAAAGCTGAGCGTATTTTAAAGGCCATTTAATTCATCTCATGGTTACAATATTTTAATTTCATTCATCATACTATTTTGATAGTATTATACGTTTTTAAATTAATCTTATTTAATTTAAAAGTAGGCAATTTCAGAGATTCCTCCCCATACCAATAGAGGGAGCCTGTGTACCACCAGTGGTACACGTACCATAGTGTGAGAGCCACTGCAGTAAGGTTTATAGACAGCCTCCAGATGCATTTACAATTAAATTTAATCAAATTATTGTTTTTGGTTTTGTGATTGAATGGAGGGCATGAATGCACTCATTAGTTAATTAAAATATACTTTATATTTATATTTGCGCGTGCAAGTTACAAATACCTTTATTATTAAACGTATAATTTTTTCATCCTCCATATCTCCTCCAGAGGCTCTGTAGCATCTTGTCTAGGGATCATAAAAAGTTTATTGGAGTGACTTGGTAAATGCTGCTGTCTGACAACAGAGGTGCAGGGAGAACATCTTGCGCTTCGGCTTTTGATTGACGCGCCGGTAATTGCTTTGCATTCTGGGATTAGTAGTATCAGTGGTGTTTGTACTGTATATTGTGGGGCGGCTTTAGCTCAGTGGGTAGAGTGGTTGTCCCTCAACATGCTGTGGGTCCTTGAGCAAGACCTGGATACCTCAGGCTTCCCGGGCGCTTCACAAGCTCCAACCCCTGCTCCCTCAAGCATGGGTTTAATGCAGAGATACATTTAATGATGTTGTACTGTATGTGTGCACTGTCTAACATGTGATAATAACAAAAAGTAAACATTACATATATCCGTGGGGCCCACGGTGCTAGAGTTTGACATGTCTGCCCTAGACCCATAGTGACATTTATTTTCATGTTTTAAACAAATTATTATTTCCATAAAGTTAGATGTGGATCTTTTGCACGTCTAAGTACAGTGCCCTTATTATTGAGGAATTAATATATAGAATTAATGCACCCCTAAAAATATGAGAAAGTGGAACTCCTTTGAGGGGCCTGACCAATAGACAGAACTCAATTCCGCCAAATATTGATTTTATCTCTATATAAAAAGCAGTAAATTGTATGGTTTCCATAAGATACTACTCATAAGACTAGATGTACGATTTGGTAATGAAAATGGGAAGCATGTTTTGTAGAAACGGCAACAGGATTTATTTGATATTTATGAAACCATTGTGAAATGTGCATATTTTTGCAGAATTTCAAAGAACAGCATAAAAAAAAACTTTATACAGAGTGGTATTGCTATTTTGTTTTTAGTCTAGTTACCTGATCTGCTGTTTTTTCAGCTCTAATTTTCTTGTTCATTGAGAGAAATCTACTCTGTGTTGGACTTGAACAAGGGTAGTAAAGTAAATATCAGGGCTGCAACGAATATTCGTCGTAATCTAAAAAAAATCGTTTTTGAAATTAATTTTCGACGAATTTAATAGTCGATTAGCTGGTGACGTCGTCGGACACTGCCCCTGAGACCGCGTAATAAGAAGGAAGTAGAAATTAGCGCCATGGCAACATCCATTGCAACAGAAAACATCCAAGGTATGGATCATTTCAGCTTCAACAGGGCCAAAAGATTTTGTAAACTGCAAGATTTGCAAAGCTGACATGTCCTGGCGTGGAGCATGTCAGTTATGCTGGAGCATTTGAAGCAGAGGCACGTTGGCTATGTAGACGTTGAAGCCCCGTCTTGCTAAGCTACTATATTACATGTAAATTGCAAGTAAGGCTCTAGCCTCCAGGATTGAAGCAGTCATTCAATTTCTTGTGCCGCCTAATCAAACACCTTTTATTACAGGAAGACAGTCATTATAAATTAAATGTATTATTATTATTATCATCAACTAGCACTCTCAGCTGCTCTCAAAGTACCAAAAATCCAATACTGCAATTATAGCACACAACAACGAAAAAAACATTTGATAATCTGGGAATTCATGTTTGCAAGATTACAAATATTTAGGTTTTGGGGTAGTAATTTTTTAGCTGGATAAGGGCGCTATACAAAAGATACTGTCACGGCAAACAATCTGAATTCACAGACTTTGGCTCTTATCAACGAGACCAGGCAATACTCTCCACACTGTTCAGCCCTATTTGCCTTATTTATAGGACTTCTAGTTGCTGAAAAAAACATTATCTGAGTCGTCTGAAAATCCACTACAGAACACAAAGTTATCCTTGTGCAGATTATGTGATGAGCATCCAGGACCCTCAACCATTCCTTCAAGATTGCTTTACAGTCATAAACTCTCAGAACTCTCTAGTTAGTCATCTTATCACTTAGTATGGATGAAAGGGAACTGGCATTCCTGACATTATTACCCCATCCTCTTTCTACAGGCAATATCAAATACTTAGACATCAAAAACATCTTCAGAGCTTTCAGAGATTTTCATTCTTAATTTCATCATCCTACTCAAATCAATACAGGATATCTTAAATCGCAGGACCAATCTACCCGTCTCACTTTCTTTAATAATAACAATAAATATGTCAATCCTACATAAAGTAAACAATTTATTCTCAATAATCCTTATCACTCCTGGCACATCATGTTTTAAATCACTCAACACAGCTGTTTATAGATTTTACTGGAAAAATACAACTCCACGGATAACACTCACTACTTTACAAAAACCCAAACCCCAGGGGGCATTAGAAGCCCAAATGTTGAAATATAATACCTTGCCAATCAACTCAAATATCTCATTAAATATCTCAGTCCATCCAAACTTGATTACTCTTGGTTTGAAACTGAGCAGACTATAAGCAAAAATGTACCACTAGCAGACCAAGTCATGTTTTGTAGCTGATTTCAAAATATAACCATAGCTACAAATCTGAAAGCTTGGTGGAAAGCACTTCAAATGACCAACTCCAAAGATAGTCCTCTCTTTTAGCACTCTGAGATTCATTGAATCAAAAGTGCACTACGAATAAAGTATTATTAATATAGTTATTATATACCTTTCCTCCGCTGACTAATATGGAATAATCCAGATTTTTCTTTTGATAAAAACCAAGCATTTTATTTAACTTCCTAGAGTGATTCAGGAATCACACACCTCCGCCACATTAGTGAAAATAACTCATTCATTAACTTTCACCGCTCATCCTTAAGCCTGGCATCAGGAATGCTAAGAATTCATTGTAGTACTTACAATTAAAGTTTTTGTTTTTCAAAACTCAACAGAAGTCTCAGCAGTCTAACACTTCAGTCCAATAGAGAACTTTTCTCTCTTATCAAAAAATGTTCTTAGCTTCTCAGATTCCTCAATACCGCTCCCAGATCCCAATCACAAAATAAATTAGATGGCTGAAATATTACATAAAATGATATTTTCCGACTCCAAATTTTCCACATGCTCGTTCTGTTCACAAAGTGCAGCAGACACTAATTCACACACCTTTTGGCACTGCTGAACTGTCAAAGATTTTTGGACTCAAATTACTCTTCAGCTCTCTCACATAGTGGACTGCCGTACACCCTTCATCCCCTGAGATTTGCATCTTGGGCAATCTATCGGCATTAGAACTTACAAACATTTCCACCAGTATTCTCCTCACTACTCTGTCACCAGGAAGATGTCCTTTTAAACTTGAACCATATCTTAACTGAACATGTTTTCTATTAATCACAAATCTTCTGACTTCTGGAAAACCTGTCATGGACCCCCTCCGTCCCTTCCGGTCTTCATGTTTGGCGGCCCGCCCTGCGTTGCAACCTATGCAGAGTTGTAACAGGGGCCCCCTTTTGACGTCCGGGTCCTCGCCAGTTCTTTTGGGATGTTTGACAACTCTGGTGGGGGATCGGCAGTGCGTGTGCTTTGGGGCCCCCTCCTTCCCTGTGCCTTCAGTGGTGTGCATGTGAGCACGGTTGGCACTGGTCGGGGTACTTCCTGGGCCTTGGGCCTATTTGTTGTAACCGGGCCCTTGTAGTGCTGTGGGCGATTTATTCTAGGTGTCTTACTGTTTGGGGAACGGCCTGGCTTTTTTGGATCTGTTGATCTCTGAGGGGTCCCATGCGGTGCTTGGGTCTTGCTGCACTCTGGCCCCACATACAAGCATCTACTGCGACCCAATCTTCAGTGTTGATCGTGGCCACTAGTGGCTGTTGATCCAGTGTTTGAGGCCAACATCCCCGCTCTGTGTTTGGTTCTTATCACTCATTTGTCTTTGGGCTGGCTGGGGGTGCATGGAACACAAACCTCTACACTGCCAGTTTGTGTTGCTGCCTGTGTTTTTGTCCTTGTTTGTCTTGTTTCATCTTTATGTTTCACACAACTTTCCCTATTTGATGGGGAAATAGGTATCAGTTGTCAAAAAAATGTTTGAGGCTTGTCTTTCAAAGAGGGCTTGTTTAGGTCACATACACGCACTCAACGCGCACAGAAATAATAATTTTCTACTGTAGGATCGAACTGCACGTATTTTTAAGAAATGGCTCAAACCAATAGTGGCATAAACTAAGTATACACGCAGACAGATTGTAGAATTTTGTTTTACTATATTGTGGAGGAGTTGGACAGTTTATGCATGGATTAGACAATTATGCATTGTCTCAGATCTTTTCCATGTCTTCTCCAACCTCATCACAAACTACAGAAGGAGACTCAGGGCTGTTATGTGGCAAAGGGGGCTGCACTAAATATTAAATGCAGGATGCCAATAATTGCAGTACACATTTTAGATAGAAATATTGGATTTATGTTAAGAATGTGATATATTTTTAACTAAATATTGTTATTTAAGTTAGGGGTTTGATTTTCATGAATATTTTGAATTGAAGATCATGGGTTTTTGCTCATTTTTTAAGGGCATTGTATAGTGTCCTACAACTCGCAGATTGTGAAATCCATTTGACACCATCCATTGCACCACTTCTGCCAAATAATGAATACATTCAAGTTTATTTTAATGAACATTAGGATGACACACTAATACATGGAATGTCACCTCACTGATGGGGAAGGAGCCTGAGCTTGTGAGAGAGGTTGAGAGGTACAGACTAGATATAGTCGGGCTCGCCTCTACGCACAGCACTGGCTCTGGAACCCGCCTTCTCGATGGGGGCTGGACCCTTTACTATGCTGGAGTTGCTTCAGGTGAGAGGCGGAGGGCTGGTGTGGGCTTACTCATAGCTCCCCAGCTCTCTGCCCATGTATTGGAGTTTACCCACTGGGATGAAAGGGTTGCTTCCCTGCGCCTTCGGGTTGGGGTACGGGTCCTGACTGTTGTGTGCGCTTATGCGCAAGACAGCAGTTCAGAGTACCCACCCTTTCTGGAGTCCTTGGAACGGGTGCTGGAAAGCGCCCCAACTGGGGACTCCATTGTCCTACTGGGAGACTTCAATGCCCACGTGGGCAATGACAGCGAGACCTGGAGTGGCGTGATTGGGAGGAACGGCCTGCCTGATCTGAACCCTAGTGGTGCTTGCTTATTGGACTTCTGTGCTAGTCACAGTTTGTCCATAACGAACACCATGTTCAAACATAAGGGTGTCCACCAGTGCACTTGGCACTAGGACACCCTAGGTCGCAGATCGATGATCGACTTTTAGTTGTATCAGCTGATCTGCGGCCGCATGTTTTGGACACTAGGGTGAAGAGAGGAGCTGAGCTGTCAACCGATCACTACCTGTGGTGAGTTGGATCAGATGGCGGGGGAGGAAGCTGGACAAACCGGATGACTTGGAGGTGGGTCCGCTCAACACTGGGGCTGAGGTCGCTGCGGCTGTTAAACAACTCCGCGGTGGCAGCGCCCCGGGGGGGGATGAGATCCGCCCTGAGTATCTGAAAGCTCTGGATGTTGTAGGGCTGTCATGGCCAACACGCCTCTGCAACATTGCACGGACATTGAGGGCAGTACCTCTGGAGTGGCAGACTGGGTTTGTGGTTCCCCTTTTCAAGAAGGAGGACCAGAGGATGTGTCCCAATATTGGGGGATCACACTCCTCAGCCTCCCTGGGAAGGTCTACGCCAGGGTACTGGAGAGGAGAGTCCAATCGATAGTCAAACCTCGGATTCAGGAGGAACAATGCGGTTTTCGTCCTGGTCGTGGAACACTGGACCAGCTCTATACCCTCTCGAGGGTGCTGGAGGGGGCATGGGAGTTTGCCCATGTTGAGTTCACATGTTCTTTGTGGATCTGGAGAAGGCTTACGACCGTGTCCCTCGGGGCATCCTTTGGGGGGGTGGTCCGAGAGTGTGAAGTGGATGGCCCACTGCTACGGGCTGTCCAATCTCTGTACTGTCGGAGTCAGAGTCTGGTTCGCACTGCTGGCAGTAAGTCAGGCTCTTTTCCATTTGCGGTTGGACTCTGCCAGGGCTGCCCTTTGTCACTGATTCTGTTCTTAATTTTTATGGAGAGAATTTCTAGGCACAGCCAAGTGGCGGAGGGTCTCCGGTTCGCTGGCCTTAGGATCCTGTCTCGGCTTTTTGTGGATGATGTGGTCCTATTGGCACATTCGAACACTGACCTCCAGCTCGCACTGGGACGATTTGCAGCTGAGTGTGAAGCGGCCGGGATGAAAATCAGCACCTCTAAGTCTGAGGCCATGGTTCTCAGCCGGAAAAAGGTAGATTGCTCAATCCGGGTGGGGGAGGAGTTTTTGCCCCAGAAGGAGGAGTTCAAGTATCTCGGGGTCTTGTTCACGAGTGAGGGAAAAAGGGAGCGGGAGATGGACAGACAGATCGGGGCGGTGTCTGCAATGATGCAGACGCTATATCGATCCGTTGTGGTGAAGAGAGAGCTGAGCCGAAAGGCAAAGCTCTCGATTTACCGGTTCATCTACGTTCCGACCCTCACTTATGGTCATGAACTGTGGGTCATGACTGAAAGAATGAGATTGCGGATACAAGCGGCTGAAATGAGTTTTCTCCATAGGGTGGCTGGGCTCAGCCTTAGAGATCAGACATTCGGGAGAGGCTCAAAGTGGAGCCGCTGCTCCTCCGCATCGAGAGGAGTCAGTTGAGGTGGTTCGGGCACACATCCCTGGGGAGGTGTTTTGGGCATGTCCATCTGGGAGGAGACCCCGGGGCAGACCCAGGACACCCTGGAGAGATTACATATCTCGGCTGGCGTGGGAACGCCTCGGAATCCTCCTAGAGGAGTTGGTGGATGTGGCCGGGGAGAGGAAAGTTTGGGCTTCCCTGCTGAAACTGCTGCCCCTGTGACCCGGACCCGGATAAGCGGAGGATAACGAAACAAAACGAACGAAGGATGACACACTTTTAGGAGCTCATATTTTGGGCTAATTTCCCTCATCATATTGAATGACATACTGTATATCCACCCCTCAACTATACTGAAGAAAGAAGGGGGGATGCAATATCTCACAACTCGACTCAGTCTTTTTCCAAAAGTACATGCACCCTCAAAGTTTCTTCACTTATAATATTTATACTGAATCTAATAAAACATTTTCCCTCAAAACATTAATTGAATACAAGTTCAAGCATCAGATCATTTCTCATTGTTGACGAACACAAGCAAATAGTAGTGTCTGGGCGCACATTTAACATTATAAAACATTATGTGGTGTACTGAACATGGTTCACTGGGAGCTAAGATAATAAATAATAATAATACTTTTAATAGCTTTTTCATTTTCATAAACCAAACAATTTTTTTTTCAATGTGCCGAGGTACAGAACAGATATAAACTCCAAATACTAGACTGTCAAAGAACTTTAAACAAACGTAGTTATAGTCCCAAAACTTGCAATATATGTGAATTGTTGCGCTTAAATTGCCCTTGGAGTGAATGTTAGCTTGAGTGGTTGTCTGTCTCTCTAACAGCCCTGTGATGAACTGGCTAGACGTCCTGGGCTTACCCTGCCTCTCGATCAATGTCAGCTTTGATAGGCTCCAGCCCCCACGACAGTGAACAGGGTAAGGGGTTACCGATAATGAATGAATGAATGATTAGGATGCACATTGACACATCTTCAGTGATAGTACCTGGGTTCCTCATCTGCCAGGCATATGTGTATATGGAGGCTTGCATGAGCTTTCACTTGATCTTGAGCTTGAGCTTTGATTTGAGCTTTGACTTAATCTAAATCCAAAGGGTTTGCTATGACGAAAGTGTATCTCTTGGCGACATCCTGATTCCATCTCCTTTATCATTCTGCTTTGCAAAGAGTCAACAGTGTCTTCCAAAGATTGCTACGCAATCCTGCCAGCCCTGGTTTTCACATCCCTGCGTGCGTCCTTGAACGGCCTCTTCACAATTTGTAGCTCATGCCTCAACCCTGCAGTTCATCCTGTACTGGTTTTTGGCACGGCTCTTCGTCACTGCACCAAATCTTTCAGTAGTGGTGCTGACGACCATAGTTGCCATTATTCGGAGTTTCCTGTTCACCCACCCTTCATGGTAGCTTCCTGTATACCATCCGCATCATAGTCAAACTGGAACCACTCTTTCTTGACATTTCATAGCTGATTTGGTTGTTCCTCACACAAGATGCATGTTGGGTTGCTGACCCTGCCTGCTCCAGTTGTCGTCCTTCCAAACCATCAGCTATCTCTCCCACTATCTCTCCCACTGCCCCCAACCTGCTCTGCATTGGTCTGTTCTAAAACTATATTTTAATGTCTTGGATTATCTGGATTTTCATCTTGATTTGGAACCAGCGTAGCATAGTGGTAAAACATTGTATTGCCCATCCCAGGTTGATTGGTCCATTTTTTTTTTCATTATACTGTGAAATTTTATACATTTTATGCAGTCACAATAAAATCTATCCTACGACCAACACCAAACAAAAATCCTCTTATGGCACAATCTGTCTATCTGGGTGCACCACGCACGTGCTTGCAGATTTGTGCACATAGCTCCTTTGTAGTTCACCTGGTATACCAGTAGATTTGGTTTTGCCATGAAACTACACCCTTGTAAACTGAGTAGCAGTTAACTGTCATCTATGCTTCATAAATAGGAATTACAAAACCATAAACTGTGTTTTTTTATTGTGGGAGGGTTTCTCTCACTCTCTGTCTTCATCCAAGAGCAGAAGAAGTAAGGGAAATATGCTAAACTGTTTAAATTTATGACCTAAGGCTTGATGTCATGCCTGCTTGTGCACTCTGGTTTCATATGAATTGTGTTTTGATTTCAGTGTGATAACAGTGTGTGTTTAAAGTTTTTTTTTTCCTTTTTATAGATGAATATTTACTTAAATAACCTATATAGTTGCAAGTGTGATGTTTATCTTGTTTGATCAAATACTTCGTTTTTTTGGCTGTTCCCTTTTGGGGTAGCTACAGCTGATCATTTTTTCCCATCCATAGTTACTGCCGGTACCCCGCCGGCTAACAGTACCAGTTAGGAAGTATTCGGTTTGGATATCAGTTTAGTGTTACGAAAAATTGATGGGTTCTACTCCTTACGTAACAATCCCCATTTATCTTTGCTTGGGACCAGTACTAGAAGTACACTGATTTGTGACACTTTAATAGCTGGGTTATCGTGTTTAATTGAATACATTGATGGTAATTTGGGGTCGCAGCATTGAGTAAAATCCATACATTTGTAATATATTTATTTTTAGTTTGAGTACCGACAACAAGTAACAAATTATTAAATGAATAAATTAAGTTCCTAACTTGCTATTCAAGAAGTAATAATAATTTTCCCTTTATTAATCACATACCATCATGCACAGTACAGCATAGTGAAATTATTTCAGTGCATTTGACACATCCATTTGGGTACAGTAGGCAGCCCTTTGAATCGCCCGGAGGAGCATATTTGGTGCAGGGTCTTCTTCAAGGACCCTAGGACTTGTAGGGGCTCGAACCGGCTACCTTCCGATCTTCCGAGAGACGGACACTCCCGGAAGAACGCCCTAGTATTGGTTAGCTCGTGGAATTGTTGATGTGCTCCTGGACAATTGGCACTGCTGTGGGTACATATGAAACATCAGTTTTTTCCAACATTTTCTAATGGTTAGTGCTGACTTAAATCAGGGATGGGAAGGGTGGTCTGCTCTGTTTGACAAAGTCACGCAGTTCAGAAGCCTGGCATCTCGGCTCCACAATGCAGCCATCATGGCAGAGGGGGGAAGATGTCTGAAAGTTAGGCCCACTTTGCAAGATTGAAAATAATTGCTGGACGGGGGAATATGACTCTCACAAGCAGAGTAGAGTGTCTCAGGTCTGTCACCAATTCCATTACCCCTGACTACATCTGAGTCCAGTTTCTTTAGGTTTTATTAACAAAATAGCTAGCATGGCAATAAGCACTATGTTAGTTACTAGGTATCCTCCTGAGAGTATGGACAGTTTGGCTAAACACATCAAACTAAAGGGCATGATTTTTGAAAGGCTCAGATCTTTGTAAGTGTAATGATGCCAGTGTTCGACAAGAGCGTAACACCCTTGTCAGTTTGCCTCTTTTCTTTGGTTTCTGATATTGCACCCCATTGAGTACCTGTAGTTCTTGAGTATTGATAAGCAGTTTTAGTATCTGTATCGTATAAAATTAATATATTTTGCCCTTCCATTATATAAACTGGAATGTAATATTTAACAGACAAGCATTTCTGTTCTAGTGCAGCTTGATATCATATGAATGCTATATTAAATGTTCATTTTTAGTTGAGATAGTTACCAAACTCCCCCCTTACCTTTACCTACCCTTTCAGTCCAAAAACATACAATCTAATCTAGGTGAATTGGTGACCTTGACCCAAAATTGCCCATAGGAGTTTATGTTAGTGTGAATGGTTGTCTGTCTTTCTGTGTAATAAATTAATGAATATCATTACATGTACACAATTGGATAGGACGCTGGCATCTTGTGTTTGCCGCTTCTCCGTCCGAATTATACTCTGTAAAGCTTTTTTGAGTATCGTGAAAAAGCGCTATATAAGTGTATGGTATTATTATTATTACCTTCCCTATGAAAATGATTTTATACTCTAATCAAAAAGCACTATCTGATTCATCTATTTATTTTCACATGAAAATAAATCCCTACAAAGGCAGAAAAATATTTCCTGTACATGCCACTGCCCAAACTCACAGCCTATGTGTGCTCTTTGTAAAAAAAAAAAACTCTCCACAAAACCTTTACATGCCGAGAACAGAAGGTGCTTGGTAATGAGAAAGTGATATGGCATTGCAGTCCACTCAGGCTCAGCCTTTTGCTCGACATACTTTTGCAGAGTAAACTATAATATATCGCAGCCTGGTGTTGCATTTCCATTGTGTAAGTGTTGTAGGCTTAGCTGGTATTGACTGCTGGACCAGGGCTGGCATTGAGACTGGAACAGAAAGAAGCTGAACGACGGGATGCAGTCAGAAAATAAATGTACAGTAAAGGCTTTTCATCAAGATTTGAACAAAATATAATGCTTTTGTTTGTTGTTGTTTGTTTTTTTATAGGCTTATCATCTAACTTCATATAAATGAAGATCTCCATTATTGCTCTTTTTTTATCAAGGCTCTTCATAAATGTGTCAGGTAACTATAACTATTATTACTATTTTTTGTTTTTGCCATCTCAAACTAATGCGTATCTCATTCTGTTACATAAAACATTGTTAATTTTGTCTTTGTTATACAAGTTAAAATGTTATTACTAACACATGAGAAGAAAGTCCAACCAACTCAAATTCTTGAATTACATTTTTGAATGTATTTTTTATTAGTTTATCTTTATTATAATAATTCTGTTCTTTTTAATCTATTGACAGGCTGAAAAACTTGGAACATGTGTGTGGTTGAGTAAGACTGCAAAGAGTCAGGCATATCTAGGGAAAATTTCTGAGTAATTACAGAGTAGGTTGAGTCTATGTGGAGTGACATACCATTTTGAGAGAACTGGTTTCTTAAAACAGAATGTCTACACAATTGGCAAAATCCTTCCCCTTTCCTCCTCTTATGTGGGATGGACTGAGATGGTTTATAGACAAAAACATTTAGACATGTTAGAAGGAAGGCTCGGGATTGGAATAGAAGCTGTTGCAGACAATCATGAGGTAAGGATCGAAAAAAATAAACTTAAAGGGGCAGAGGTGTAAAATGGATAGATGTTAGAGTTTTTTTAGCATACTGTGTTTTGTTATCTGAAATTGTCATGAAGAATGATTTCAGTTTTGAATATCACTGGTTTACTGTTGGAAAATGAAAATTGAAAATTAAGTTTTAAATTTTTATTCAATGTGCAGGATTTGTAGCACAGACAATCAGGATAATTTGAAAGCATTGGGGTCTTTCTTGTAGATCTCTTTTTTATATACACTCCAAGAGTAATAAACTATGATTATTCTGCTATTGGTCCAATAGATCGAATCACTGAAGACTTTATTCCTTATTACCTTGGACTCAACGTCAGTTATCAGTCACACGTGGACTACAATAACTGTGTGAACTGTTTTTCAACACGGCACCAACATTAAGCGACTAAGCTTCAAGAGGAGGCCCAGCGCGGCCATCAATAATGTTGAGAAAAAACAGAGTGGCATTTTATCGAGCCAGCAGCATTCTGCAGAATCAATGTCTTCATCCAGCAGTGATGATACAAGACTACTGGGAATGTCTTCAACTATTAGAGGTCGACCTCCTCTTCCACCACCATATGGTTCCTCATTGGAGAAAAAACCCTCCAGGAATGACGGATCAGCAGTGCCTCACATACTTAATGAGCCCAAGCCCATCCTTGCTTCAAGATCCTTTGCTTTGCAAAGACAACACTCCATGGTAGAAAATACCATTGAGGAGACTCAAAAACAATTGGATCAGGAAATAACAAACCAGCCTCATCGTCATCCCCATCCTCGTCGACGACTGGCCAGCTTTGGAGGGATAAGCTCTCCTGGGTCACATTCTCCCTTTACTGGCGTAAATGCATATAATCAAAATAACGATGAGGACAAGCTGACCAACGCAGGAGGTGATATGCATAGCAACAGTAGCTCATCCCTGGGCAGTAGAGGTAGCACTGGATGCCTTAAGCTAAGTCCACAGAGCTCTGGTAGAACCACTCCAGTGACAAGTCTCGGCCCCATGAACTTGCAGCATGTCCGAGATCAGATGGTTGTGGCTCTGCAGAGGCTGAAGGAGTTGGAGGAGCAGGTAAAAATAATCCCAATCCTCCAGGTAAAAATCGCAGTCCTTCAAGAAGAAAAGAGACAACTGGCCTCTCAACTCAATAACCAGAGTGACATTGAGAACGGAGGTGATATTATATGGAAGCGAGCACATAGTATTGAAAGGTCTGACAATGGGAACAAGATGAATTCAGAGGAACGACTTGAGGGCATAATGAGAAGCGATTGCAACAAACTCAGTGAATTCAGACTACTGACTGAAGAGATGCCATCATTGGAAAGAAACATTAAGGGTAGGCCTTTACAAGAATGGCAGAGAACAGGCCATGCCCCTCTTCATGAGAAGGCTATGAAGTCATGTAGACTTGAAACAGATACAGATAATACATTGTCAAAACCCATAAAGGTAAACAAATCTGTCTACACTGATCAAGTACAGTTGAGGTCCATTGCAACAGAAGTATATGAAGGGAATCTTGGAATTTACACGGAAAAGGATGCAGCGCTTGATGCTCAACAAATAATAATTTGCAGCTTGAAGGAGAGAATTAGCCATCTAGAGGCAGAATTAAAAGAATCAACTTTCCAAATAGAGATGAGCCGTCTGAAACTTGAGCTTCAAGCTGCAGGAGTTAGGGACAGAGCTGATAAATCCTCCTCTGCCAGGCCATCCACAGTGAGCACAGGCATCCAGGCGGGGATTCACACCACAAGCCAGGGAGTAGGTAATCACACTGAGCTCCGAGATGCCAGCACAGGGGAGGCCAAAGAGACGAAGACTGTAGGAGTATCTTGTTATAAGCTTGTGCTGAAAAATGTCTGCACAGGACCAGATGTACCAATGAGCCAATGGGAGGTCAGGGAGAGAGTGGAGACCATGGAAAAAGGCACAGGAATCCACATTTTTACCAAAACACAAGGAGCTGGGATGGAGGTAAAGTCATGTGATGCTGAAACCAACACAGAAACATATATAGAGAATGTGGTGACAAAGAAAAGAAAGGCTAAGTATAATTCAGTGGCTTGTGGGGACTTCTCTGTTGACGTGATGGTCTTTGAGGCAAAGGAAGTGGTTTCTCAAGGTATTGCCACAGATCAAGTCAAAGGAGTTGACCTGGGAATCATGGCATCACCCCAGACAGCTTCCCAGCGTACCAATACTGCGTCTAGTTCAGTGTCTCGTTTCACAAATACCAGAAATGCCTTCAATACTGACTCCAGCACCAACACTGTCCTAAGTACCAAAGACAAGCACACAAACACCACTCAGACTGTTAAGAGGACAGTGTCAGTAGGCGACAGGGTCAAAGATACGGAATGTGCTTCCAAAATTTGCCCAGTTTGTGAAGGAAATGCAAATCTGCAACTACGTGCCTTAAAACAAACACCAGGTACACCAACGACGGGCAATAAGCTCACCAAAAACACCGGTGTTGGATTCACAAACATTAATGAGAATTTCCTTGTTGGACTTAAAACACGAAACATGGCCTCTGGGCCATCACGTTTACCTGACCCCATCAAGACAAGAAGCATCGGTGTAGGCGATGGAAAGATATTGGATTTGTCAGCTCCACACAGTCAACCAGTGCAGATGTTTCAGCAACCATCCAAATCCATGTGGGACCCTGATCTTAACCATTACATAGAGAAGATGCATAGGCTCCTTAGAGCTCATGAGGACCTGCTCACACAGAACAACGCTGACCGAAAAGAAGACTTTGTCCTGGATCACAGTAACCAAGGAAGTACAAGCTCAAAGCCATCTTGCTATGAAAAAGCTGAAGCACAGCGAGGGACAGACGTGCATCCATTCGATACCCAGCCACCAGGTAACTCTGAAGAGATTCAGAGATTCCTTGCAAATACACCACATGTTAATGTAGCTGTTTCCGTCATTCAAAAATCATCTTGTATCCTTGAGGCCTAGTAGATGTGTTAAAACATTTGAAAAGCCACATTTAGGTTTAAATTGGTTGATATTTAATTCACCATTAAAGTCCACAGTCCCACTACTATTCAAAAACTACAGACCCATTTTTCTTTAAATGAAAATGATATGGGTTACAAAATGGGCCAAACTGGCCACATTGAACACATTTCTAAAATTATTTTTGAAATGTTTGCCAATGTCAGAGATCTGTAAAGTTACATGTGATTTTTTCCCCTTTTTTTAATATGTGAAATTCAACATATAGCAAAATTGTAACAATACTTAGTACGTTTTACAATATACAAAAATACAACAATATTATATAAAACCAAGATTTTTATATTAATTTGTTGAAAACATGTTTTAAAGACTCAGTACATTGCAAGTAATTCAAGGATAAGTATTGGGAAATGGTTTGGAACTTATATTTAGTAACATTTAATAAGCCAAAAATGATCTACTCATGGGTTAAAAATCAAGGAAAAAGCTGTTTAGGAGCCTTCCATAATATTTAAACTCACTACTCAAAAAAATGAAGGGAACAGTTAATCATCACAGTATGATACCAAGCCAGTTGAACTTCAGGGATATCAATCTGTCCATTTTTGGAAGCACAATTGATTGTGAATCTGTTTCCCCTGTTTTGGTGCAAATGAAAGTACACCAAAACAGGTTAAATGGACAGGCAAAAGCATTACAACCCCTAAAAAGGCAATGGATCTGCAGCTGGTGGCCACAATCCATTAGTTTTGTGTTCTGCTGGTGTCTTTGTCATTACTTGTGACATGAAGCAGTACCTGCAGACCACTGACGCACAGGTAGTCCAGCTCCTCCACGATGGTTTATCCCTGTGTGCAGTTGCAAGACGGTTTGCTGGCTCCGAGCACAGTCTCAACAGTATGGAGGAGATGTCAGGGACAGACCATTAAACGAGGGGAGCTGGACAGATTTGTAGAAGGACAACAACCCAGCAGCCAGACTGGTATCTGCTCCTCAGTGTGAGGAGGAACAGAAGTAGCACTGCCAGAACCCTACAATTGACCTTTAGTGGGCTACTGGTGTGATGTTTCTGACAAAACTGTCCGCAACAGACAGCATGACAGTCGCATGAGGGCCCGACTTCCGCTACTGGGACCTGTGCTCGCAACACAGCAATGTGGAGCTCTATTGGTGTTCACCGGAGAACAGCAGAATTGGCAGGTTCTCCATTGGTGACCCGTTCTCCGCACAGATGAAAGTAGGTTCAAACTGAGCTCATGCGGCAGGCAAGGCAGAGTCTGGAGATGCTGTGGAGAACGTAATGCTGCTGCATCATCCAGCAGGACCAGTTAGGTGGTGGGTCAATGATGGTCTGGGGAGACAGCTCCTCAGGTGGTCTCACAGACCTTCATTGGCTAGCCAATGGTACCCTTACTGCTGTAAGGTACCAGGATGGAACTCAGACCCACTATCAGACCTTACACTGGTCCAGGACATTGCCCAGCCTCATGTGGTAAAAGTGTCTAGGCAGATACTGGAGGATGACGGTATTGATGCCATTGACTGGTCCTCATGTTCCTCAAACCTGAATCCACCTGAGAACCTCTGAGACGTTATGTATCGATGCATCCGACGCCACCAACACTGACCACAGACTGTGCAGGAGTCCTGATCCAGGTCAGGACACCATCCTCCATAATAATAATAATACATTTAATATATATATATATATATATATGTATGTATATGTATATATATATATATATGTATATATATATATATATATGTATATATATATATATATGTATGTATATGTATATATATATATATATGTATATATATATATATATATGTATGTATATGTATATATATATATATATATATATATGTATATATATATGTATGTATGTATGTATGTATGTATGTATATATGTATATATATATATATATATATGTATGTATGTATGTATATATATGTATATATATATATATATATATATATATGTATGTATATATATATATATGTATGTATATATATATGTATATATATATATATATACATGTATGTATATATATAC
>VRLP01006315.1:0-29394 GCA_009660295.1 Lophius piscatorius
TAACTTTAATTAACATTGCTGCTTTTTGGTAAGGCTTTTATATAGTTATTATTTTATTTTTTATTGATGCTTTTATCTGCTTTTACTTTGTAGCACTTTGAGATTTGATCCAAATGTAGAGTGCATTATAAATGATTATTATTATTATTACATATAAAATATGTGTGTATATATATATATATATATATATATATATATATATATATATATATATATATATATGCATTGTTAAATATTCAATATAATAATAACTTTTTCCGGTAAGCTCATTGACATTTGAACATAAGGACAGTGTCATTAGCATCACTGCTGCAGTCTGTAGCTCGTTAGCGTCTGACAGAAAACAGTGTCAGACCTCTTGATCCAGATCAGACGGATCTGATCCATGGTCGGTATGGACCATAACGCCACGAATGCCCTTGAAACCGCTTCAAATTATTCCACACAAGGATCCAACATTAGCTTAAAATGCTCCTCGGAGTCCCTGCATTTGTAATGGAATGTGATCGGCATCGCAAACCTCCGTCATCCATCTTTGACGCGCGTCATTATTTTCCGGGGGGGGTTGCCTGAGGCATTCATGCAGGGGGAGGAGCCTGTTTGGGTGTCGGGCGGGGCTCATTTTTGGTCTTCAGGCTGTTTGGGGTCCTACCGGCATCTTTGTGCGGACAACCACGTAACACTTTTAACACTTCGTTACACAGCTCAAAACCTAAGGAGTACAATATCCCGACAGGTGTGAGTACTAACAGAATGCAGTACATGGAAGGTATTTAAACAAGAGTACTTCCAACATGTGACCACTACTATCCATAAATCTCCCCGATTGAACTCCTCAAGTTCAATGTAAAAAAAAACTGCTAGAGTGAAATATTAAACATACGTGATAGAATGACGGAATTCATATTCAACAAATTTGGACTAAATCGGAACAATGCTTGAGAAATTTTGCACCGAAAACTTTCGGAGATAGAGCTCCCCCTGGTGTCAGAATTATAGGACACACTTTTCCCAAAATCCCTCCAGTTCTTCCTCGCACTAAGATCTATGTAGGTATAAAATCTGAACGTGACACACAAATTGGTTTTGGACTTCTGTCTGGGAAACAGGGTTTTACAAAATAACAATCTCCCCCTAGTGAGTAAAACATGAACTGCAAGTTAGTTTCAAGTATGCTTGTATGTTTACAAGATAGATCTCCTCGAGTCGATCTAAATGCACCGAGTGAAAACTTTTGAAGATAAAGCTCCCCCTTGTGTCAGAAATATACAACCATCCTTTGCCAAAATCCCTCCAGTTCTTCCTCTCACTCAAGTCTAAGTTGGTATAAAATTTGAAAATAATACTCAAAATAGTTTTTGAGTTATGGAGTTAACATGAAGGATCTTTGGCGGACCCAGATACAGCGGCGGTGAGAAATTGTGCATCACCAGATAAAAGAAGTTTTTAGTTTTTAGTTGTTTTTTGAAATATCTGCATCTCATTATCTCATTAATGCAAAGATTTGTGACCCGCCTCCAGCCTGGATGCCATCTGTAGTCCAAACGCTGCAATCACAAGCTTTCCTCCAGGGTGTCATCCCAACATGGAGTTCCAGTCATCATCACCACATCATAGGCGCCTGATCTGGCTTCCTTTTAGCCGTCCACTTCCTGTCAGAGTCTGAGAGCGCCAAAGTCGGCTCCTTCTGATGCCCACAGCTTTAATCCTGCTCCCATTCTTATGTTTGGTTCCAGCTTTGTGGCTGGAAACCAAACCTTGATTTTTTTTAGCAGTTATTTTATTAATTTAATTTAATTTAATTTATGTAATTTATTTTCTTTTCTTCATTTTTTCATTTTTTTAATATACTTATTGTTTAGATTTGATTGGATTCTCCAAAATGCGACATGTGGAATAAGCCTATTCCTAATCCCTTTCGAGAAGACACCATCTGCTCCAGCAGGAAGAGTGATGCTCCATCTTCCTGCTGGAGCTTCTGGGACACGTCCAGAACCTTCAGGGACCGGCCCGCCTGAGACACACTGTGTCTGAGTTAATGGAGAATTCCACTCCTCCCCCCGGGCTACCAGCTCAGGCACCGAAGAGTGAACTCTTTCCTGAGCTGGAAGAGTGTAATCTGCTCGGGTGAGTCTTCACTCATCTCCAGGAACACTCCAACCTTTTATATCCGAGGAGAGGAGGCGCTTTGAAATATTTACCGAGCTGCAGTTCATTCGGGCAGACGGATTTATGTTCTCCACAAAAAAACAAAAAAGTTACTGGACAGAACTTTCCGTTGGTGGACCTTCACTCTTTCATCTCAATGAGGAACGCAGAATTCCTGCGTCACTCTACTTGAGGGCCATCCAAAATAAAAGCCTGTGAAAAAGTGAAGAGTTGGCAGCAGATCTTTTATTCCTTGAGAGGCGCTGACGTCGCCCGAATTCAAGGGAGAAGTGTCTCTCCGAGAAACGAGCAGGGATGAACCGCTGCTGATCCGGCAGTCGCTCCTGTTTTTTATCCGGCGCTTTCACGCTTGAGTTGGTTGGAATAAAGTCAACAAGAGGCGGAAGCCGAAAAAAGCTAGCGCCATTGCTAATTCTGAGGTCTGACATTCTTTGGGGCGCAGGCTCTTCTTCTTCTACTACAAGAAGAATGTGAAAGTACGGAATAGATCAATTTGAAAAAAAATGTGAACCTCGTTACAACGTGACAGTTTTCGCAACTTTAAATGCTAATTTTCACGTTATAACGTGAATTTTCACGTTTTTTAAATCTTTTTTTTACGTGATAACGTGATCATTTTCACACTATGACATTATAACGTTGACGTTTTCACGTGAGAACTTTCAAGTTTACGTGAGTTTTTTCACGTTTTTAACGTGAGAATTTTCACGATTATGTGACAGATCATTTTCCATCTAGGATGTTAAATTGTCACATTATAAGTTGATCATTTTCACTTCTTTACATAATAATTTCCATGTTATCACGGATGTATTTTCACGATTTTAATTATATTTTTCACGTGATAATTTTTTACATTGTAACGTGATCGATAAATTTCATATATTTATGTGATAATTTTCACGTTCTGATGTAAACATTTTCACATTATAAAGTGATACTTTTGACCTTTTTTCGTGATAATTTTGATATTACAACGCGTTCACGTTTTTATGTTATAATTTTCATGTTTTTCGGTTATCCATTTTTTTCACATTATAACGTGGTATATAGTTTTTAAACTATTATGTGAAAAACGTCACACTATAACATGATCATTTTATGTTTTTACGTGATAATTTTCGCATTTAACCGTGTTAATCTTCACGTTTTAACGTCATAATTTTCCCTTTACAATGTAATAAATTTCACGTTTTTTACGTGATAAATTCCACTTTTTTTTTTTTTTAGATAATTTCACGTTTTTTTGTGATAGATAATTTTCCCGCTATGATGACAAAATTGTCACATTATAACGTGATACTTTTTATGTAATCATTTTCACGTTATTCGTGATAAACTTTATGTTTTTACGTCATAATATTCCTATTACAATGCGATAAGCTTCACATTATAAAGTGATACTTTTCGCGATTCACGTGAAACTTTTCACGTTTTTACGTGATAATTATCCCATTACAATGTGATAAATTTCACGTTTTTACGTGATAATTTCCACGTTTTTACATTATAGATAATTCTCACCTTTTCTTTCGCGATAGATCATTTTCCCACTATGATGACAAACTTTCACATTATAACGTGATACTTTTGACATTTGACGTGATCATTTTGTAAAAAAACGGGATAATTTTCAAGTTTTTAACCGATGGAAGATTTTCGCGCTATGACGATACTTTTGACCTTTTTTTAACGCGGAAATATTCCCGCTATTACGCGACAATTATTACACATTATAACATTATAATTTTCAGGTTTCTACATGATCATTTTCCAGTTACGATGTGACATTTTTCACGTAATAGCGTGAAAATGATCGCGTTAAAACGGGACACTGGTCCTGTTATGACATGATACTGATTTATTTCTGGCATGACAGCAAAGCGCCTCCGTATGAAAGTCTCATCCTGGATTATTTATTCAGAGAGGCCCCAGACTCTAACGTGAGCCCAGATTTTTCCCATATCAGTCAACGATCTCAGTCCTCCAGGAATTCTGCGGCTCTCACATTCTATTTGAGGAAAATTGAGCTCCTTCTCTCACGGAGCCCGGCGGACGACAGAAGTGGAACTATTATTTCCTCCTCAGTAGCCAAAGCGATCCCATCTGTTTAATTCTCTCTCCTCTTCAGTTGGAATGAATCGGCACCTCTTTGAGTTTTCTCTCTTCCTGACGTTCGCCCGCAATCAAATTGGAATAAAAGAGTGAATCGGTATTTATATCAAACCCATATAGACGCTTACATAAGCTGAACTGAGTCATCCATGAAAAGACGCCTCATCCCCCCGACTGTCTGGTACCTTCAGCGGTTCAGGTCAGACCGTCGGTGAATAATGAGCGCTAGCACTTATATCAGCCTACAGACGCAAAAAAAAACGATACCTAAAAATTTCATTTAATGTAATAATCTAATATAAACCAGGAACTTTATGGATTCAATCGTATCAACTCAACAAATAGCAGCGATAAATAAGTAGACTAGTCTTACGCCGTCGTCCCTGAGAGCAAGGGTATGATTCCGAAAAAGCTTCAGTCGCCCCCCCCGGTTTGATTAAATGAGAAGTTCAGTCTGTTTTTCCCTCGATGAGCAAAACATGAACTATTAGAGTAAAATATGAGATATACAACAATTTGTGAATGCTAATATGCTCGCATTCTGCCTCCTATCACTGCCAACAACGTCAACGTTTCATCGGTCTCAGCATAGTCATCAGCCGCCACCACCAATGCCCAGACATCCAGTGAAACGGTCAAGATTCATCTGTTGAAACAGTCCAGGATCATACAGCCAAACAGTCCAGGTTATATATATATATATATATATATATATATATATATATATTCCCCCTCTAAAGTCTGTTTTTCTAAGACAAACCTCTAAACAACATTCACGTTCCCCTGACTTTACCCGCAGACATAATCGTGGGTTAAACTTCCTCTTAATTGCTGTAAAGCAGCCGTTTGGATATTTTACGACCTTCGCCATGCAGCACGCCACCTGCTCCCGCCGGTTGTTTACCGGCAATAGAGATGATGGGCAGCAATTAGTGCCAGAGTGATGAATGGATCCCTCCTCCAACAGTCGGAGGATCCGTCAACGTCGGGACCTGGACCTCCTCGCACAACAAATCAAACAACCCTGCAGGCTAGATCCGATAGTAGAGTAATAGAGTAGATGAGATACGCCCCCTAAAGTCCTACACTTAAACCACACGGGCCTGAGGTCATTCAGTTAAACCGCAGCAGGGTCCGACAGAACCGATGACCCGGGGCCAGGAATGGTCGATGGTCAGCGGTTCAGAAGGTCCACTAAAGCAGACAGAGTCCCTCCCAGAAGAACGGAGAGGATGTTTGGGTTCCAGGATTTCTCCAATGTGCTGAATTCAGATTTAAAGTAAACCTGAAAGTAACTTCAATTAAAAACACTGTAAAAAAAAAAGAAGAATATTAAGAGGTTGCTGGTTTGATCCCAGAACTGCCCCCTGCAGTCTTCATATCATAGGTACCTCGAACAACAGCAGCTGCAGTACAGACACCATCCCTCAAAGACACCTGTCTGTCTCTCTCTCTCTCTTTTTGAGCCTGCACTCTTCATACTCAGCAGTGTGATTCTCTAGCTAGAGGTTAAACAGTTTGGTGAAGCTCGCTGTGGTTGTTCGGATTAATGTTCCTGCAGTATTTTTGGGTCCATTTCGTGTTCAGCGAAGCAGGAGGAAGTATCGGAGCATAAAAATGATGCTATACATATATATGAGTGCCTATACAATCATAATTGTCTCATAATTAAAAGGACATAGGTTAATGGGTTTTTGTAATTTCATTCTCTCGCCCTGCATCACTGCAAACCCCCCCCCCCCCTCTCTCTCTGTGTTTACGACCTTTTACATCATGCATCAATAAAACTCATAATAGAGAAATTAACTGCTACCACATCAGTGTAGCGTACGGCGGCAGCTAACGCACTTTACATTTAGATCAAAACTCAAAGTCCAAAAAGAACAAAAGTACTTTGATCACGGATAAGTCACTAGAACCGATCCAGGAAATAGAATCACACAATCTTAAATGGACCGTGATGAAGAGGTGAGTCCTGGAAACAGGTGGAAACACTCACCAGTCAAATGTGGAGGGAACAGGAAGTGTAGGTTGAAATGTGATGGGGAACATGAACTTTCAGAATAAAGCACAAAGAGAATCAACAGATGGGGGAAAAAAAACACGAATTTTTTTAGATGGTCAGATTGATTATTACTCTGCAGTTTTTACGTTGAACTCGTTTTGTTCTGGTTCGTTTTCAGAGACGCCAACATCGATGATTGGCTCAGAGTTTGTGCATCTGTCATCTGTGCTTCTCTGTTAGCATTTTAAGCCGCTACATTCGAAAGGGCAATCCAATGTAGCGGCTTTAAACTAATCAATAAAGATTTTATTCAAAAGCTCTGAGTCAGGAAGATGCTTGTTTGCTAGCGACATGCTAACAAGGTAGAACCAGGACAGGTCAGTATGACCAGGACGGCACGGCTGGTCAATTTAGCGAATTTAGAGAATTGGAGGTAAGCTAGCTACGTCTTACTGAATGGATTATTAACATGATAGCTAGCATCCCTATTACGGCTAAGGACCTTAATTCATTGCTGTGCAGTTGCTAGCAGCCATAACTACACTTCCTGTTTCAGGAATGCTTGTTATTAATTATCCACATGACCCCATGTGGCGACCCCTGAAGGGAACAACCTAAGATGAGGAGAGGAAGAGGAAGAGTCCTAGACTCCAGCACCTTTGACGTTCTTGGAATCGCATGTTATTCCATTTTGAATGTCCCAAACGTCAAGATATTAACGTATTTGTGTGTTTCGCTTTAAACTCTCTTTCTCCGAAACCACCGATGTGTTTGAAAACATCTCCAAGAAAAAACCTGCATGGCTGCCCGAGGTCAAGAATCGGTTTCTGCGATCCGAGACGCAGACATGTTGCTTTTATCGGATACTTAACACCTTCACTGCGACGCAGTAAAAAAAAGATGAGAAACACTTCGGAATGCCATCACACGAATTATTCAACGCCGCTGTCCTCCCGCCTCCGATCGCTCTTTGGACCTCCCGTCCCGGCGGACTCCGACAACATCTAACCCCGATCTTTTAATGGCGTATCGACCTCCTCGTTCTGATAATGGCGACCTCGGGAGCGTCTCTCAGCTCTTTCAATCCTCAAGATACTTGGAAAGCACTCGCACGTATCGCTCCGACCATACATCCGACACCAGTGTTCCGTGAGGCGCTGGATCTCTGGGATTTATTCTCCCTCTCCTTAAATACAGATGAACGGAATATTTCAACTGTTTTTTCCCTGACACAAGATCGGGATCGGACTATAAAATGAGTGGATGAGGAAGATCTTTAGGAAGGGCTAACAAGGGTATGTACCCTGAAATGTCCCAAATCCCCTGCGTTGCACAACCAATCCCTCCTTACCGAAATCCTCAATTTAAATGTGAAGGTTGTCCACAGTATATCTTGAAAATACTTTTGTTGAAACGTTTTACGGCTGGTCCATTTTTGGGGTCGCCACAGCGACCTGTTTCCATCTGAAGGTAGGTATCCTGTTGGCTAACTGTTCTAATGACGCTAGTTCTTAAACCGGGCCCACCTGATCCGGTTTGGAAATCAGTTTTTATGTCCCACAAATGGATTTTTATGTTGGATGCCCTTCCTGATACAACCCTCCCCGTTCATCCGAGCTTGGGATCGGTTACTAGAGGTACACCGGATCGACTCGAGTCGATTCATACGCACCGAATTTGGACTAATTTGGATCAACGGTTAGCAAGTTATATCAGCAAAAGATTTAGATTTATTTATGTGCTAGGCGTGTGAGAGCTCTGAGGTTCATATCTGAGACACTGGGAGTGGGCAGGCAGATGATTTTGGAGGCAGTGTTTGTGATGCTGGTAAGTTTGAGATGGTTAAGATGGTGAAGAAGCTGGGGGAACAGAACAGCAGGATGGGTTGGATTATGCTTTTCTAAAGCAACAGCGGGAGTGCTCTGAGTTTTTCGGATGACGTGGAGTCGTTGCTGGGGAGTCCAAGATATTTGAAGCTGCTCACCTGTTCTAATGTCAGAGTGTGGATGGAGGTGGGGATCAGTCCAATGTGGGGTGTGTTTGGTGTGCTAATGACCAGATCTTTTGTTTTGTCCACGTTCAGCTGCAGGTATGGAAAGAAGACCGCGGTTGTAGGAGATCTTCCCGGCCGAAGGTGAGTGGTCTGTAGCCGCTAACCTTTGGTTTTAGCGCCGAGCAGTGATCGGTGATCCATAGGATTATGAATGCGATCCAGAAGACTTTGTGTAGGTACAGCATTTTGAACATTCAGCTAGACAAACACATCTTTACAAACTCGCAGAAATTCACAGACACTATAGAAAACCCGGCAAAGCAAGACAAGACGCCGACACGGACACTACCAACTGACAGTAGAGGTGACAGACTGTGACGTTGCAGCAGAGCAGACTCCAGAGAGAGACTCCATCTGGCCAGAACTCCTCTCACCAAGGTAGATCTCCTTGAGGTGATTCTTAGGCACAAAATGTGGACGAAATCGGACCAACGGTTGAAAACTTTTGGAAGTAAAGCTCCCCCTATTGTCGGAAGTATACAATTGACCTTTCTCAAAATCACTCCAGTTCTTCCTCGCCCTTAGGTCTATCCAGATAGTAAATTTGAATATGATCCATGAAATAGTTTTCAGTTCATCGCGCTCATATCAAAGATCTTCGGCAGTCCGGACGCGGCGGCCTCAATGATGATTCCATTATATAACTTACTTTTTCCGGGATATATTTTCTGTAAAGGTTGATGTTGGTTCTGATAAAAAGGTTACAGAACACACAGCGACATCAAAGCTGCAGATGAGAGTGGCAATACTGACCCCAGCTGATGTCAGCCTCAGAACTTGACCATGGAACACTTGGAGAAGCTGGCCCGGTTGGATAACTCATGTTTTCTATTAGATCCTTTGCTGGGGAAGTTAGTGTGTATTTGGACCATGTTCTGCTGGGAAACCTTGGGTCCTGCCATTAATGTGGATGTTCCCTTGACCCGTAGCACCTACCTAAACATTGCTGCAGACCAAACTCCCCCGTCATGGAGACTACTTCCTATTGGCAGTAGCCTCTTCCTCTTCCTTCTTTCAGGATGATGCTCACTGCAGGGGGCTGTTTCAAGAAGCGGGCTTAACATATTCTGTGTTAGTGACTGAGCCCGAGCTTGACCGAGCCTGAGATGAGAAACTCGAGATATCAGGTTTCACGACAGCTGATATGAGGTGGTTCCATCAAGTCAGAGTTTGGTTGAACTTGATTAAGCCATCATCAATGGAGCTCAGAAACTGTGATGGTAAACAGTGAGAAACTAGGGTCGCCTTGGCAACCAGTGAGACACTAGGGTCGCCATGGCAACCAGTGAGACGCTACGTTCGCCATGGCAACCAGTGAGAAGCTACGCACGTCATGGCAACCAGTGAGACGCTACGTTCGCATTGGCAACCAGTGAGTTGGAGATGTTTGAGATGTTGGAGATGTTGGAGAATGTTGTTCAGATAAATCACTATGTGATCCGCATCATTGTCTGGATCTGGGCCAGATTTCAGCCCACCTCATGTTACCATCCAGACTTCTTTTCTGAATGGATTTCTGCCTGCTTGTTATGCAGTTAGACATTTTTCTAGCAGCCCGTCAGTTCCTAAATGGACCCCCCTCACGACAGCCGACCCGGTATGTAGATTGTGGACCTTTCTTTCCAGTCAGGAAGTGAAACAGCTCCACGAATATACTTAGGAAACGGTTAGACTCTGTTCCAGCCCACATTGACTTTAACGCCCTCTCAACTATAAGCCCCGCTGTTACTTGGAGTGGGCGGGGCCATCTATCGCTCGTTTTCCCACCAGCAAGATGCGAAAGAGGAAGTCCCTCCATGTCACCTTCCCCTTATTGTTCTGCCGCTCTCAGATGACACATCCAGAACTTCCAGAGGACGTCTCAGATGCGGGGGAGGAATCAAATTCACCCCATCGTCCAATTTTACTTTATATTCTGACCTTTCAGAAAGAAAGAAAAGAAAAACAAACCATGTTGAACAATTTCAGTTACCAAGGAGACCAGCGGCAGCTCCTCTTTTCATCTGACTGCTTCCTTCCGCCGTGGCATCTGGCCAGCCGGCTGCTTAGCTCCGCTATCTCTGCAGCCCATAATATGTCATCATTCTGTGGCCCAGCAAATGGGAAAGGACAGCGAGGATGACTTGGACCCGACTTGTTCTCGAGCCACTAGGCTGTAAAATAAAGGCGATGATCTATTTTTCTCGTGGTTTTTCCCGTCTGACCTTTTTTATTCTGGTCTCATGGAAATATATAAAATAATAATGAATGAAATTGCCCGTAAGGAATATTGTACGTTCAACTGCGTCAAGCGTGATCAATCAAGCAGAAAAAGAAAAAAAAACCCAAACAGGATTACCGTAGATTTACTGCTGACATCAGCAGAACTGAGATACAGCAAATGTTTTCCAGGAGAAAGAAGAAAATTGCAGATAATTGAATTTTTGCGGCGATGAGGAGATGAGGGGATGTAATCTATGTTCCTGTCGGAAGAATGATCACAGGAATATTGGTTACAGGAACTACTCCACTGTTTATCTCGCCTGAAAGGAAGTCCAACCTTTACCCTGTAAGGCCCGCTTGAATTGTGTAGCGTGGAGTTTGTGCAGTTCCAGGATTCAGTTTGGACCTGGGCTTTCTTTGAAACTACAGATAAACAATACAGCATTATAGGTGAGCAAACACAGCTGCCACTACGTGGTTGTAACGCTGATAATGCCGATCCGGTCGGGGGGGGAGTTAAGGTCACTGTGGCGTTTCCAGAACCGAGCACATTGTGACAAAGGGAGAAGAAACGGACCCTCTAGTAGTCAGAGTTTGACATAAAAAGGTGGGCGATTGGGCGTCTGCAGTCTTTTTCATGAACCGTCAGACTCCTAACGGCTCTAAGTCACTAAATCATTCATCTGAGGGTCCAGACTCCGGCTCTGAGGGGATTAAGGGACAGAAAATTGCCCATCTGTGCCTGATCATTGCCTCCGCACCGAGATACAGCCCACAAATCAGCCATAACATTAAAAACCGTCTGCATATTAGCTTACTGTGCGCAAATATTACTCCAGTTGCTGGACTGAATTATTACTACGTGCATCAAGAGTATTTATATTCACTTTTATTCATAAGGTTATTCTCGCCTGCAAAATTATATTACTTTGAAGTATTATTAGCGTGTGAAAGAGTACGCTCATTATGATGATGTCATTAGGCTTATTAGGCACTGGTTGGTTGAGCACTTTTAACGTTTCAACTTATATTTATATTCTATTTTCTTTTACTAACTAGTTGTATTCTGTATTTTATAAAAACACTGGTTTTTCCCATACTTTTCATTTTTTACATTTTAACATTTCTACTTTTATTTATATTTTATTTTCTGTAACTAACTTGTTGTATTCTGTATTTTGTGTAAACACTGTTTTTTTACCATACTTTTCACTTTTACATTTTTATATTTATATTATATTTCCTTTTCACCTACTGTATTTTTTGTTTCTGTAATTTTTGAGCATTTCTATGGCACAAAATTTCCTTCGGGGTAAATAAACTTCTACTTATGTTATCTTATGTTATCTTAGGTTATGTTATCTTATGTTATCTTATCTTATGTTATCTTATCTTATGTTATCTTATGTTATCTTATGTTATCTTATCTTATCTTAGGATATCTTATGTTATCTTATCTTATGTTATCTTATGTTATCTTATCTTATCTTATGTTATCTTATGTTATCTTATCTTATCTTAGGTTATCTTATGTTATCTTATCTTATCCTATGTTATCTTATGTTATCTTATATAATCTTATGTTATCTTATTTTATCTTATGTTATCTTATCTTATGTTATCTTATATAATCTTATGTTATCTTATGTTATCTTATCTTATGTTTTCTTATCTTATCTTAGGTTATCTTATCTTATCCTATGTTATCTTATGTTATCTTATCCTATGTTATCTTATATAATCTTATGTTATCTTATGTTATCTTATGTTATCTTATCATATCTTATCATATCTTATGTTATCTTATGTTATCTTATCTTATCCATAAGATATCTTATGTTATCTTATATCATATTATGTTATGTTATGTTATCTTATGTTATGTTATGTTATCTTATCATATCTTATCTTATCTTATGTTATCTTATCTTATGTTATCTTATATCATATTATGTTATGTTATCTTATCTTATGTTATGTTATGTTATCTTATCATATCTTATCTTATCTTATGTTATCTTATCTTATCTTATGTTATCTTATGTTATGTTATCTTATCTTATGTTATCTTATATCATATTATGTTATGTTATGTTATCTTATGTTATGTTATGTTATCTTATCATATCTTATCTTATCTTATGTTATCTTATCTTATCTTATGTTATCTTATGTTATGTTATCTTATTTAATGTTATCTTATCTTATCTTATGTTATCCTATCTTAGGATAAAACCGCTCTGCCTGAACTGTGAGGAGAAATCTAAATGTCGTTGGCGCTGATTGCTTCAACACATAATCATGATTATTTCAAATGTTTACCACAGTTCATGAATAAAAGCGTATTTTTCGCGAGAATATTTACATCCCCGAAAAGTCTAAGATGCCGCCCCGGGTGACCAAAGCCTAATCCGCCACAGCAGGGAACGCCGCTGCTGCCGCTGGCGACTGCAGGAAGAACATCTGGATAAACAAAAAACAACTAATAGACTTATAAAATATCACCTCCCCATCATGAAACAAACATGGATCCAACTATAATTATATTTCATATATTCCATGACATGAATGTGCTGCTTACATTTAAAACTCAGGTCTTTGTGTTAAACATTATAATATTCATTATATTCTGCTCTATTGTTTCCATCTCCCTCTGTCACACAAAACCAACTGCATGTCCTCCCTCGCCACATCCAGAAACCTCCTCTTTGGTCTTCCCCTTCTTCTTCATCTTCATCATCCTTCTACCAGTAGATCCACTATCCTTCCTCTTCTTCACGGGTCAGAACCATCTCAATCTCACCATCTCTGACTTTGTCTCCAGGACCTCTAACCTGGACTGTCCCTCTGATGTCTCCTTTCTAATCCTGTCCTTCCTCTCACTCCCAGAGAACATCTGAACATCTTCATCTCCTCCTCCTGTCTTCTGCTCAGAACCACCGTCTCTAAACCGTCCAGCAGAGCTGCTCTCACCTCCATCTTGGAAACCTTTCCCTTCACTCCTAATGCTGCTCTTCCGTCACAGATAAGTCCTCACACACTTCTCCACCCACTCCAACTTGCCTGTACTTGCTTCTACACCTCTTTTTCAAACGACTCTCTGAAAAGTTGACCCCAATCCCCTTAAATCCCTGAGCCTTCTTCACCTCTACTCCTTCATCCTCATCATTCAGTGTTCTGTCTTCATTCCTCTTCTCTCCAGCGCATACCTCCACCTCCCCAGGTTCTCCTCCACCTGCTTTCAGGTGGACTATGACTCCATCATAGTCCATGGAGACTCCTGTCTGACCTCATCTGTCAGCCTGTCCGTCACCATATTTTCTTGACATTTCCTCAAAACAATTGTTTCGTTTTTTTTTAATTCTAATGTTATAATAACAGAATTCAGAAAAGTTGGCATCTTTACTTTTATTGTGATTTTATTTTCTCAGATTATCTTAAACACAAAACCTCTCCCACAGTGTCAGCTGGGATAGGCTCCAGACCCCGCCCCTGCCCCCCGGGCGACCCCCATGACTGCTAGCTTACTACATATAGCAGTATATTGTTAATGCTCCTGCTCCTGATCAAATTTTTTTTCCTCTTGTCTGTGATTATTTTTCTGAATAGTAACCGTTGCATTTCTAATCAGCTAATCTCAGCGGCCCTAAAACTTTTCTGACGGTCAGCGTTTCTGCTCGCACTTTCTAAAGACGCTGCTGAAATCAGCTCATCAGTGGGTCCATTAGTTTTTCCCGGCGCCTCCTAATCAAGTCCAATCGGGAGCTCAGTAACGGCCGCTGTTCGACGTCGTGATGAGATTGCTTTGGTTTAACTGCTGTTTTCTTATCGTCAACAAGGAACTCGCATTAACGGCTGTCGACGCGCTGGATGGCGGCGCCGCTTGTTACCGGATCTTCTCCTTTCCTACTGTGTGACACTCACTCGGAGGCATTTTAGAGCGTGCAGGGCTGCCTGCAGTGGAGTGACCCAGTTTGTGGCCGGTTTCTGAGGTTTAGTCTTCGGCCCAAGGGTAGTTTCGGCAGTGATGGGTTGCCACGTTACAATCTTGTGTTGCAGAGCTGTGATGAAAACTCCATCCAGCGCCGGAGGTCAAATCTGTAACTTCTCAACAACAATGTGACGGCTATAAAAAAAAAAAAGAAATACAACATCCGCCATGAAGTCACATTGACTCCATCCAATTAACGTTTATATCATAAAAAGCTGATGATGTAATGAGGCTAGAATTGAAAGACAGCATTCATCAGTTGGTCAGAATAAAACTGGTACACTAGGCAGGAAGTGAACGTTTAGTTCTGATGTCGATGTGTTTGGAAGCGAGAAAAATGGTCAAGCATGAGGATCTGAGTGGTCCGATTGTGATGGCTTGAAAACTGGGTCAGAACATCTCCAGAAGTGCCGGTCTTGTTGGGTGTTTCCTCTCTGCCGTGGTATAAGGAAGGACAACTAGTGAACTAGGGATGGAGTAATGGGCACCCAAGGTTGAAGGGTGGAGTAAAGTCTAGGTCCGCTGTAGCGCTGAAAAAGAGAACGCTGGTTCTGATAGAAATGTCTCAGAACACACAGTCACAGCCACTAAAAGGTCAAGGGGGCCCATGCTGACCCCTTCACACTGACAAATATACCAACAATAGCCTCGTAAGCACTAGCAAAAGTCCAGGGAGTTATGAAAGAAGGTGACCCGCCATTGGTGACCCTGTCCGATCCACCTCACAGCTTCCGGGATTTGGAGGATCTGCCGCTCAAGTCTCGGTACCAGATACCACAGCACAGCTTCAGAGGTCTGCTGGAGTCCAGGACCTCAATGGGTGGGAGCCGTACAAATATGAAAGGTGGTTATAATGTTATGGCTGATCTTGACGTATTAAGGCTGATTGTCTTTGTTGGAACTGCTTTCAAAAATGCCTTTGGCTGCTTTACAGGAAATCCTTCAACGGGTATATTCATAGTTTACGCTGCCTGTAAGCATAATTTAAATCAGGAATAAAGAAGATTTGTTTTAAAAAAAAAAACATTCCTACTTCCTAAACGGTCTAAATACTAAAACTGGAGTTGCGGCAGCAGAAGCATATTTAAAGTCCGCAGAACTACGTGTGACTTTCTCTGCAACAGGAAAGCCATTATCTCACTCCTCGGTAAATAGTCGCCGGTCCTTTGTCCAACCCTAACGGGTAATGGACCCCACCTTCTTTATGCCAACACAGAACATGATTTATGCCACAATAAAGTCATTGAACACTCGGGCCTTTTCTTCCTCCTGTCGCCGGAGATTGCTGGGTAAATAGGGTGACAAGCTGGGAATAACTAAATAAAACCCAGACTTCTATCTGTGAGCGCCGCTTCCACATCCATCAGCCTCCATCTCAAACTGTGACGTGACAGTCCAGCTGTCGCCGTGTGAAAGCGCCACAGAGTCTCTGCTGACAGCAAATGTGTGTCCCCGCTCCCCTGCGTTGCGCAAGCAATTCCCCCTGATTGAAATCCTCAACTTTAAAAGTTTGTCCACATAATTTTTTGGTGAAAAAAAAAAAAAAAAGAAAGAAAGAAGCTCCACCTAGTGAGTAAAAAAGGAACAGTGTGAAATATGATGAAAATGAGATAGAAGATACAAACGCCACCAAAAGCTGTTTCTGAAAAACTGTATTTTTTTCATAGAAAAACTCCTCCTACTGAAGAAACATGACATTTTTGAGTAAAACTCATTTGGACTAAATAGGGTCAAAGGTTAAGAAGGCGGGGCCTCGAAATCTTTTTAGAATAATGTCCTTTCCTTATCACGTTACAACTTTGCGAAATCTTTGCAGTTGACCAATCCCTGAGAGAGGAGTGGGCGGAGCCTGTGAAGCTCCTGGAGAGCTGGGGTTTCAGGGTTCTTGCTCAAGGACCCAGAGACTTCTTAGCATCAGGGGCTTCTTACCATCAGGGGCTTCTTACCATCAGGGGCTTCTTACTATGTCGTTATAAAATCTGAAGATGATCCATCAAACAGTTTTGGAGTTATTGCGTAAACACCAAGGCTCTGCAGCGGCGAAAAAGACTCCACAATAACCCCGTCTTCAACCTTCGACCTCCTTGGATTGGCCTCACATTTGATGATGATGTCTTCGTATCCACCAGGGACAGATGGCAATAAAAAACGTGAAACGTGACATTTTGACTATGACCTGAGGTCATAAGCTTACGTCCAGGTCAGCCATTACATTATAGCCGCATGACTTATGTTCTTCACGCCCTTGTTTTGCCACTAAACATCCACATGAATGGTCGGACCCAAGGTTTCCCAGCAGAACACGGTCCAAAGCGTCACGTGTTTTATGCATCCTGGTGCCTCGTGATGCATAAGACTACGGGATTCATCAGACCAGGACATCTCCTTCCATTCTTCTGTGGTCCAGTTCTGATGCTGACGTGACCACCCTTTGGGCTGAATGGTCTGCAGCTGTGCAGCAAGCTGTGATGTCATTGTCTGTTCTGACACCTTTTTTATCAGAAACAGTATTCATTCATTTCTCGATTTGGGTTGTCCTTCCTAAACCGACCACTTTCGTCGGTTCTGATTACTGGAAAACCCAAAATGACCGGCAGTTCTGGAGACCCGGTTTTCTGGCATCACAATTTGGTCCTCGTCCAAATTGTCCTGATCTTTAGCCTTGTCCATTTTTCCTGCTTCCAACCTCAACCTCAGGATAAAATGTTCACTTATAAGTCCCGCCCACTTATAGGTAACCATGGTAACGGGATAATCAGAATTAATCTGACTCTACCAGTCTGTGGTCATAAAGTTATGGCTGGTTGGTATTAGCGCCAGTTGTTCAATATGTCCCGGAAAAGTCGAGGACATTATGGCGTGGTTCAGTTCTGCAGATGTTCTGACCCAGCCGTCTAGCCGTCACAGTTGTGTCAACCTTTGTCATTGTGAGCATATTAGCATGTTAGCATGCTAATTTAAGGATTAAAGTGGTTGCAAATGGAAAATGTGGACATGTAGACATTATAAACACCTTTGTAGTGGATTGTGTTGATTTTGGCATAGTGGTGAGACAAATGAGACGACTTCCTGCTTCTGAAAATGTTCTATCGCAGTGATGAAGTGACTGATGATGATCGGGTCTGGCGTGACTGTGTGGTGATAAAACTTTTGTTCACACAGTGCTGACTCAGCGCGACAGTTTTCAAAATCTGGAGTCTGTAGTAACTCCCACGCCGAACAGGCCGCTATCTATGCCTTCTACGTTCATCAGCGTCGACGGGGGCGGCGCCGACAGCATCGACACTCCACCGGTGTTTGAATAAAACGAGACCCATAAAGCCGGTTTCAGCTGAATGGTTGTGAGACGTTGAAACACGACGTGTCACGGCGGCCTGATGGATTGCCGTGCCGCCGCACTCTCATTCACCCCCCCCTAATCGCGTTCCTCCCAGGAGAGGCTGAGTCATGTTCCGCAATAAAATGTTCTATTAACAGTCTGGAATTTGGCTTTGCATCAAACAGTTTTGGACATTTTTACATTCGTCCCGACACAAAGCAAACGTCGCTGGTCTTGTTTTATTTCTCTTAGTAAGTCACTGCTTTCAAGAACGTTTAATAAGACATATGAATCCTGAGCTGAATATGGTGGCGTCCATTTGTTCCAAATCAGCAACTGTCGTAGCTTCCCTGGCTTCTTAAGATCAATTTCCAATTTAGTGACTTTATAGACCTTAGTGGAGGAAGAACTGGATTGATTTGGGGAAAAGTCAGTTGTATATTCCTGACACTATGGCGGGAGCCACATCTATAATGTTTTCTGGACCATTATTTCTCAACCTTTGCTTCGATTTAATCCAAATGAGGAGATATATCTTGTATATTTCTCTTATATGTCGTATATAAGAGTTCGTATTTTTAGTCAGTAGGGAGGGCTCTTTTACAAGAAAACAATGTTTTTCGGACATGACTTCCTAACCATGGGTCCACTTTGGACCCTCCTCCGATGCGACTAGCCTTGCTGCCTTTCCACCTGGTCTCTTGGACACACAGTATATATCATTTCCTTCTCTCCATCATATCAGCTGGTTATCTACCTTCTGCTGTCATTTTGCCGACATTTAAAGTTCCTCACTCACCCAACCACTAAGGTGTCACAAGTCAGTGTACTGTACGTGATGGGGGTCCCAAGCCCAGATAAATGGGGATGGTTGCGACAGGAAACGGCATCCGGGGTAAAACCTAATCCAAATATATACCACAAAAATCCTTTTTTCAAACCGGACCGATTGGGGCCAAATACCGTCGGTGGTACCAGCAAGGTACCGACCTATAGATGGAAACAAGGGATATCCTGTGGCAACCCCCCCGTAAAATGAGGAAGACTCTTTTCGGTACTGCTAGAACTATTTAGTCGAGATATATAAATATATAATACACTGGACATTTAATTAATTCGAGGAGTTCCAAATTAAACAGCATTGTTTGAACAACGCATGGGATTGGGGACTTTTCGGCGATTTACCCGTGTCTGGTTTTTGTAGTAAAGTCGTGAAAAAGCCCTCAGATATCAGTTTCAACCTGTAAAAAGATAAACGGCTTAAGAGACCGAGTGGGCGGTCCCTCTAAAACATTTACAAGGATCTCATAACTCATAGAACAAACAACAGACCAGTGAGAGACTTTTGTTTTCCTTCCTTCCCTTTCTTTTTTTTCGTTCTCAGATACGTCAACCCTTTCCAGGTCCGTTCCCACCCACACACACACACACACACACACACACACACACACACACCCTGTCTGATCACATGATCACTATGACTAAATGTGTGTCTGCAATAAAAGCCCAACAGGATGGAAGCCAAGAGGTGGTTAGAGAACAAGCAGCACTTATTAATGATTAACAGGAGGTTTTTTGTTTTTTTATTCCTTTCTGCACTGGAAAACATTCATTGATAGATTTAGAGGACGAGGTGAAACATTACAGCCGAAAATAGTCCCCAATTATGTCCAGAGTATTCTTCGTTTGAAGAAGAAAAAAGCTCCACCTAGTGAGCGAGATATGAACTGTTAGAGTAAAACAAAAAGTTCTCCTCCAGTCGATTCATACGCACCAAATTTGGTCTAAATGGGACCAAGGGTTTAGACGTTATGGTCCCCCTAGTGTCAGAAATATACAACTGACTTCACCCAAAATCAATCCAGTTCTTCCACGCATTAAGATCTAAGGGTCAAAAGTTTGAAAATAATACCCAAAAAAATAGCTTTTAAGTGTGATGGACGGAGAGAGAGAGAGAGAGAGAGAGAGAGAGAGACGGACGGAGGAAGGATAGATAGATAGATAGATAGATAGATAGATAGATAGATAGATAGATAGATAGATAGATAGATAATGAAATTAAAAGAAAGGGCCCCCTAGTGGGTAAAATATGAAATATTATAGTAAAACAAGATCTATGCAGGATAGATCTGCTTGAATCAATTGATACGCTATAAATCAGTACAACGGTTGGGAAATGATGATGATGATGATGATGATGATGGCCTTAAAACTTTTGGAAATAAAAATCCCCCATGTGTAGTAAATACAAAACCGACCTTTCCCAAAATCAATCCAGTTCCTCCTCACACTGAGGTGTATGTTGCTATAAAATCTGAAAAAAGATCCATGACATAGTTTTTGAGTTATGGCGCTAACAAGAAGGTTCTGCTGAGGTGGCGGTGAACAGTCCATAATACTTCTCGGGGCTGAAATACACAAACATATATTTCTTTCCCATTTTCGGGTTCCTTCATGAACATCCTCTAACCCGATTGCCGTGGCCTTCCAGGAAAAGTCCAATCCTCCATATCGGGGCGAGGTGGCCGACTCGGAGGCCAAACGGCGCCCTGAGACGGCGGTGCGTATGCGTCACATCACGTTACCTGAGGATGCGTCTGCTCGGTCATCCGTGGCGGCAGCGCCGCCTCTCCTGGGACGGGAAAAATACTATCAGATGTGTGGGGGGGTCGGGGGGGAGGCGGGTCGATTCGGGGGCTGTGTGTGAACCGGGCTCATCGTTGAAACACCAGTTGGCAGGAAGAGAACCGAAGTGGATCCTGCTGCTCTCTCAGGCCCGTTAGCTGGCGTGATTTTCCCCTGCAGGAACTAACGGGTGTGATCACACCTGCACGCTATTTCCTTCGGTGTGAACTTTGACTGCAGCTATGCGATGTTTCTGGTGACGACCCCCCCATCCATCGTTCACACCTGCTCAAAGAATTAAAGGGAGGCTCCTCGTGATTTGTTGCAATTTTAAACCAGTGTCTGCCCCCCTCCTCCTCCTCCTCCTGCTGCTCTTCCTCCTCCTCCGCAGGCGTCCGAGGAGCTGCAGAGAGGAAGACCCTCTCGTCCCACTGCTGTGAATAAATCATTCATATTCGATGTTTGAATTATTGAACATACTACAGATTACCCTCAGAGAAGTAAAACCTGACTGTATCCAGGACAGTGACTAACCTGAGAGGGAAGTAGGCATCAAAGCCAACAAAACAAGGAGCATTGTGGGATATTTTGAGCAAAGCGGACCTGTTTTAATGAAGACGCCGCTCGTCTGCGCCTTCCTGTTTCTACACTTTACAACTTTACTGTCGGCTACGGAACAAAATGCAACAGTTCTCCCAACATGTGCGACATTTTGTATATTGCTGGTTCTGTTCGAAGAATTTTTGACATGCAAATCTCCGTCGCTTCTCCGCTTCCTCTCAGAATCCGTGACCAGCGCCACACATGCAGCAGGAAGGAGCGAGACGGATCCGCCGATCTCCATCCCCTCAAAGATGAAAGGAGAATCAGCAGCGTGTGACGACTTCAGAACATCAGAAGAAACAGGAAGGATTTGGCCTTGAGAAAAAGATATCCAGTCAGAGAGAGCTGGAACGTACGGTAGTGTCGTCTGAAGGATGAGACGTGACCAACTTGTTCATCCATCCATCCATCCATCCATCCATTCATCCAACCATTTATCCATCCATCCATTCATCCACTCATGCATCAATCCGTCCATCCATTCATGCATCCATTCATTCACCCATTCATTCACCCATTCATCCATCCATTCATCCATTCATCCACTCATGCATTCATGCATCAATCCGTCCATCCATGCATGCATCCATTCATGCATCCATTCATGCATCCATTCATTCACCCATTCATTCACCCATTCATTCACCCATCCATTCATCCACTCATGCATTCATGCATCAATCCGTCCATCCATTCATGCATCCATTCATTCACCCATTCATTCACCCATTCATCCATCCATCCATCAATCATCCCTCTGTTCAGATCAGACACTTTGATTTTATAACAGACAATGTGTGAGTGTTTAACAAACAATATTAATTTGACCGTTAGGACTACTATTAAAACTACAGAGAAACAGAAACTACAGAGAAACAGAAACTACAGAGAAACTGAAACTACAGAGAAACAGAAACTACAGAGAAACCAAAACTACAGAGAAACAGAAACTACAGAGAAACAGAAACTACAGAGACACTGAAACTACAGATAAACCAAAACTACAGAGAAACTGAAACTACAGAGAAACTGAAACTACAGACACAGAACCCAGTGAAAAGCAGGGCCGACACAAAAAGAGAGTCTGCAGAGAGACAAAGACAGAAAAAAAACCAGAAAAAACAGCAAAACTGAAACTGCATAGAAACAGAACCTACAGAGAAACTCAACCTTCAGAGAAAGCGAAACAGAAAGAGAAAATAGGGACGTGTCTCTGCAGGATCCTCTCCACGCTGTCAGACACATAAAAATATCCCCAGTGTTGTGAAACAAGTGATTTCCATTTACGTACATCCCTCCTCCACAGGATTACATTTCACTGCTTTCATGTTCCAACGACAACGAACCGATTTCACTCCTTTTCCCGTTTTTTTTATTTTTATTATCCTGTCAATCCCAAAATACACCCTCCTCTTTCCCCGCAGCAGATCCGCTTCATGATCAGTGATGGGTGTTTCCACGGAAAACACTATTCAATACTCACTCGTTAAAAAACGAGTGGATAATTATCTCCTTCTTTCAGAAACACAGACTGAGCAAAGAACATTATTAGTTTTTTTTTATCATATAATTATTAGTATAGTATTATTATAGTATAGTGTAGTATTATAGAGTATTTCAAATCTCATATATTTTTGAATTGTCTCTTTAATTTGGGATAGAAATCTCTATATTCCTGGTTGTCTTTTGGGTCGCCGCTCATTCGGAATGATTTTCAGGTCAGCCATAACATTAAAACCACCAACCAAACGTTGCGTAGCTCCCCTACTGTGATGCATTTTGTGCTTTCACAGCATTCTATCAGAACTTTTTCAGCAATTTCTGCTCCAGTTGCTCTTCCGTGCGATTGGACAACTCTAGCTTTCGCTCCCTATCAGCATCAATGAGCCCTGGGCGGCCATGAGTCCGTCACCAGTTGTCATTCCTTTAACCACTTTATTAGCTACTAACCACTGCAGACCACAAGCATCCAACAAGACCTGCAGCTCTGGAGATGTTCTGACCCGGTCTCGTTAAAGTCACACAGTCGTACTTATGCTTTTCTTTATTTTTCCGGCTTCAACCATCAACTTCAGAAAAGATTTCACTTAATAAACTTTTGTTTCGGTCGGATCAAGTTACATAAGCCTTTAATATTCCAAACAAAAATCCTATTTATTGAAAAAGACTTTCTCAAGAGCCGTGGTAAAAGCCTCCTCGTCTTCCGTGGCCCTTTTGACATGTGGTGTCCCCCAGGGCTCCGCCCTCGGCCCTCTGCTGGCATCGCTTAGACATTTCTGTAACCACTTATCCCGCTCAGGGTCATTTGGAGGTCGTAGCCTGTCCCAGCTGACATAAGGTGAGAGGTGGGCTACACATCTCACATAGAGACAGACAACCAACCACACTCACACCGGACCGGGGTTTCCTGAGGGAGAGAACATGCAAACTCCACGCATCATCTCCCAGCCTACCCAGCTACGTCTTACTTTTATTGCAGGTAAATAGTCGATAAGTTGAACGTTATGGTAAATCATGTTTTTAGAAAAACCTATTTGACCCTATTTAGACTTTTTTTTTTTGGTTGTATCAAGTTACATAATTCTGTTTAGTAAGCCCTAACACACTTTTAGATGCCAAAATATAAAATCCTACTTAATGAAAAGGACTTTGACCTTTGACCCCTGGTATTCCCCCTGGCTCTTTTCTTGGCCCCTTACTCTTCAGCACTGGGTCACGTTATAAACAGGTTCAGCCACATTTTTCAATAAGAAACAGATTCAGACTCAATATGTGCTCAACCAAAAACAGTTGAGCATTATGAGGGTTAAGGAGGAAGCAGTTTTAAATCACCCGGCGAGACTGTCACTGATTGGACGGGTGTTAAAGGGACTGAATGTCGGAGAAGATGTATCCCGTCAGGATGTGAGCAGCCGCTCTGAGACCATGACATCACGCCTGTCAGCTCCCCGCAGGATCACGAATTCACCTCCCGTACACCTGGGACAACTTCTCCGTCCATATCGACATGAACAGTCGCCTCAGGCAGATCGGGGATGCGATCAATATCCCTCAGGAGGACCGACTCACCTCCAGCCTCACCTGTGCTAACATTTTTTATCATTCATGTCCACGCTCGGATTCTGAGTGACAGGGAGTTCTAATTAAGGCTCATCATTTCTCTAACTGGCAATTTTCCGCCTAATGAATTAACTTCATGATTCTCAATGTGAATAGGACAGCCGGCACACATCACAGTGTGAGTACTAGTCTGTTTCCATGGCGACGGGCAAAAACAGTTGGCGGAGGTTGACAAACGAAAGTGTCTTGTCTTTCTTCTCGATGGGTTCTCACAAGATATTGTGAAGCGGGTGAGATTGGAAAGAAGTGTTAGCCAGAGTGACTTTATCTAAGTCCGGATTAATAAAGATGTTTGGACTGCATCCTACGCTCGCCGTTAGTGTGCCGGAAGTGAGACAAGCAGAATCTGAGATCGCGTTAACCAGAGGTGTAGACGGGCCGTTCCGATAAACGTCCGACTTTTGCAATAACCCTTTAATGTCCTCCTGAACTGTTTGGTTGAGCTCATTTCGAGTCACAATTTCCTATTGGAAAATGTGACTGAACCCGTTTATGATACGACACAGAGGCAGCCCGTTTACGCGAAACAGAAAGGGGCCAAGGATGGAGCCCTGGGGGACGCCACAGGTCAAAAGGGGGGAGACATTTACCATGGCTTTTTAGAGAGGTCTATTTGATGACTGGTTAATGTTTTTACATATTAAAACATGTGAGGACTTACTAAACAAAATTATGTAACTTGATACAAGGAAGAAGAAAAAAATAGCTCTAATAAGGGGCAAATAAAAAACGACTATTTTCAATGAAATACAAAAAAATGTTTTTTCTACTGTTTGAAAGTAAAAAAGTAAGTTTGACCAAACTATTCGTCATTTTATGCTAAATTTATAATGTCTAAGATAATAAATTCATATATGCCCCAAAGGAATAGAATATGAAAACTAGACTGACAATCGGACGAGTGACGTTTGGAGAATCTCAACCCTCATATGCTTTTATTTGACATTGTCAATCATCTGTCAATCATCTGAATTCCACATCAGCTGGAGGGAATGCGGTGAATGACACCAGCGATCGTGTCGCACCATTTTCACCCCCCAGCTCAGGTTCTGGACCACTTTATGGAACCGAAACCGCTGGAAGAAATTGCATAACTTCCTCTCTTTTTTTTAGCAGTTTAGAGACGATTCTGTCTGAAGGACGCAAGATAGTGTGAGCTGGTGGATTGGCTTATGAAACAAAGTCCTCGGATGGAGGTTTAATTCCACTTTGGTGTTTTTTTGATTTGCTGGTTCTGCCCTGAACTAGTGAGAAGATGGATTTTATCAGAACTCCGGAGTTACTGACAGAACCACACAATTAGTGTACAATTATTGACCTATGACCTATGTTATGAAACTCTAGTATGAAACTCTAGTTCCGTTCCTGTATAGTATTATCCATCAATCCTAACTGGCATCCCCCGACAAGAAAAAGCCCCTGTGCCCCTGCGTTGAACAAGCAAGTCCCCTGATTGGACTACTCAAATTGAATATTATGTTATATGTCCAAAAACCAATGTCGTTTGTAAGAAAGAAAATAGCTCCCCCTAGTGAGTAAAATATCGAATATTCGAGTAGAATATGAAATGTACCAGAAAGATATTCTCGGCCCGATGAAAAATGGACAAAATGGACCATCGGTTAGGAATGAATGGCCGAAAAACAGTTTAAAACACTATAAAATACGATGTACGATATATATACATATATCTATATGTGTGTATATATAGATCTATATATATATAGATCTATATATATATAGATCTATATATAAAGTATATATGTATATTGATTTGCCGTAAAACTTTTGCCAAATCAATATGCGGAAATTTGATAGTTTGTAAGTTTTGTCCGAAAAACGGTTGGAACTGTAAAATACGACATACACACAAAAACACACACACACATGTATATATTCATATATACATCTGCATACACACATAAATGTAAATATATAGGACAAGGGGGGCTCTCCTCTCTGGGGGATCTCCTCCCTGTTGACCCAGCCCTGAGGACCACTGGGCAGCCACCGCGAGCAAGACAGGTAGACTCCTGGGATTGAACCGTTTGACCGATACAGGGCGTACGCGCGGACCCTAAACGCCCCTTAGGTGGGTCATAAACAGATTGAAGTACTCCGTCTTGTTGTTGACAGCAGGATATTGAAATCATCCTCTAGCGTTTTGCACCTCTTGATTTCACAGAAGCCGATTACTCTATCTTCTCGGACGTCTTCCCTCACAGGTGGGACTCTTCCTCTTTTCTGACTGTGTTAAATGAGGGTCTAAAAAAGACGACCCCGGACCACCCCCTCATCTTCCACCGAAACACAGATAGCTGTTGTTTATCTCCGCTGCAGAATGTTAGATATAGACGATGTTATGCTCCTCGCTGAGGTCGGGATTTTTCATTATGTCAGAAAATGATTTCATGTACTTCACGATCAAACACAAGTTTTAACAGCAAACGTAAAAAAAAATCCTTGTCACCCGTAACGTAACAAACATATAAAAACAATGTTTACGGTTCTGGCTTCAGTAAATGCATCAAGGGATTTTATACTTCCTGTTACATTGCGGTTTATCTTGGGTGCTCTTATCTTGAAGGAGTTGAGCGGAAGTGGAGTTGGCCAGTGCGTGGTGAGTGGTCTGCTTTGATGAGAAAATAAAGTACGAGCTGACCTCCAAGTGTTACGCCACCACACCTGCATGTTTTACGATTTCCTATTTTCAAAGTAAAAGCATGTGTCTTAAATCCTCGGCTGCACGCACACATTCTGATAAAACAAAAATAATACAAAATCTTCCAAATCCATCCTCACTGGTTAGCTTTTTCAGAGCTGCTAGCTAACTGCTAAGCTAACAAGCCAATTGCATCACACACTAGCGCCATTGAAGAGGAAATGTAGAAATTCTCATTGGTCCAACATCAGCATCATATCCTGTCTTTCGGCCAATGGCAGATCAGCATGAAAAAAAAAAGCATATTGAAATACAATTAAATTGATCTGATAGATCCCGCCTCCAGAAGAGGATAGTAAAGTCTGTCCTCCTCTGCTCTCCGCTTCACACAGATTGCCTTTCACCTTATATTAAAGTCATTTTATAAACTATACTGAGATTTGGTTTGTTCCTCTCCAAAACAAAGGAGGACCACCCTCCTCTTCCTCTACGGATCAGCTGATCCACAGCAGAAGTAGCGTGATTACAGCCGACGTGGTTGTGACTTCACAATCACACCCAGCCCATCCATCTTCACCAATCATGGTGACCTCTGCGACCCTTCATCCCAACCCCCTGAAGTGCTCGTGAGCCTCGGTTCAACTAATCTGGTTAGGCTGTCGTCCGTCCAGCGAGAACATCCATACGTCTGTCGGCTACCGCGGTGCAATCACGCCGCATCACCGCGTGCAATCTGCAGGCCAGTTCCTCCTCTAATAGCGTTATCAGCTCTTTAGGTTCAGATTCCTCGTGTCGGCTGCATCCTCACGAGGCAAACATGTATAATTCCCCACGCAACGATACCTGATAGCCGAGCAGGAGGGAATAATCACATCATCAGCGCCACAATGAGAATCTGTCTTCGTTACGGCCACCGAGGCGGAACGGCGACAGCGATCACTTGGCTTTTATTTCGTTGTCAATTACAGTGGGAGCAGCGGACGAGTCTCAGTTGTCGCAAGCCATGAGGCTCAGCTCCGGCGTTTTGAGCAGTGACTCGGAGGTGGAGGAGGTTTTTGTGCTCAGATGCGCTCTGTTCTCAACTTCACACAAAACCTCTGTTTTTTGGAGATTCATCATGTTTTTTGGAGATTCATCATGTTTTTTGGAGATTCATTATGTTTTTTGTCTCATAAGAAAAATTATGTCGTTTCACATCAGGAAAAATAATCTTATTTTCAGCAAAAATTTATTTCACTTTTTCTAAAATATTACATAATATTGCAGCTCAATTATTAATGGATGATTCTGACATTATTTTATACCTGCAGCATTTTAAGAAAAATATTCTTATTCAAATAAGTATTTTCAACTCAAATTTTAAACCCGATAATACTTAGAAGTATAATTTTGTGTTGCCGGTACACAATTCTTTTTTTCTTTTTCTTTTTTTACAGTGAAGCTCAGACTCCCAGTCAGATTATCAGCAGGTTGCGGCTGTGAATAACTAAAAATGTAATTTTTTTATATTATTAATAATATTAATTAATAATAATTTAGGTTTCATATCAAATAAAAAAAGCAGCTTCATGTGTATGGTAAACATTTGAGTAGTAAAAACTGTTATAATACAGTATTTTCCTACTTCCTGTGTTGAGGTCTCATGAACTTAAAAATGGTATTATTTTATTTTGAATTTTTTTATATATATATTATAAATATATATAATTTCTTTGTCTTAGGCTAAAGAAAAAAATTTGGACTGATAAGTGAATTAAAATTGAAGTTATTACTTAAATCCTAAATCGAACTAATAAATTCAGGCGTAGCAAATTTCCTAATTTTTTTTTAAGTTAGTTCAAAGTGTAATTTTTTTCTCCAGTGTTCTCATAAAGGACCTCTCCTGCACTGGGACATCAATTCTACCATGTCCTCCAGAGGGATGAAGGACGACCACGACTCAAAGTCAAAGCAGCTTTACGCCGGAGTCATCCTCAAACATAAGAATGATTCCAGGTTTCAGAGAATAAGAATTAAGTACATTGTTACAAGCCGGGTTCAGACTCCTCCACACTTTTAGTCTTCCTGGAGATTCAACTGTCAAATTAGGCCATAAATTCAATTCAAGAAGAATTTGAGGGGATCGATGCCACTATTCAAACGAGCTTCTCCTTTATCGTTGTTCCGACAATCACCAGTGACATCAGCGACATCAGTGTCATCAGTGACATCAGTGTCACCAGTGACATCAGCGACATCAGTGTCATCAGTGTCATCAGTGACATCAGTGTCATCAGTGACATCAGTGACATCAGCGACATCAGTGTCATCAGTGTCATCAGTGACATCAGTGTCATCAGTGTCATCAGTGTCATCAGTGTCATCAGTGACATCAGTGACATCAGTGTCATCAGTGACATCAGTGACATCAGCGACATCAGTGTCATCAGTGTCATCAGTGACATCAGTGTCATCAGTGTCATCAGTGACATCAGTGTCATCAGTGTCATCAGTGTCATCAGTGACATCAGTGTCATCAGTGTCATCAGTG
>VRLP01006316.1:0-29389 GCA_009660295.1 Lophius piscatorius
TGTGTGTGTGTGTGTGTGTGTGTGTGTGTGTGTGTGTGTGTGTGTGTGTGTGTGTGTGTGTGTGTGTGTGTGTGTGTGTGTGTGTGTGTGTGTGTGTGTGTGTCAGAAGGAGTCAGGTTCACTGTGGTGGTGAAAGTCTAAAAGACAGAAACACAAAAACAACAGATTAGAAGTTGAAAGAGTGTGTGTGACTGTGTGTGTATTTGTGTGTGTGTGTGTATGTCTCACTCTCTCACTTTCAAAAGGTCAAAGGTCAGCTCTAATTGGCTTAATGGACTCCCCTGACCTAAAACAAGGCTGTTGGACCTGAGAGGAGCAACAAACCAGCAAACATACCAGAACCAGACACAACAGCGGGTCTGACACCAGAACTCCTGGCTCCTGCACTGTAAAAACAAACATGCAGATTGTTTGTCACAACTTCTCATGAGGTTCTGATCATAGATGGTGTTAAATTACCATCAAAGGAGTTAAAGCATAAACACAAGCTTCAAAGGAAATATGTAACTTATTTTAGATTATTTTTTTATGAGTCATACTCTTAATAATTATAATTATAAACTGGACTTTTCTCTTTCTGTGCATCAAATAAAGCCTCAGTGGTCTCCGGACCCCCGTGTGGTCTTCAAATGATCTGCAGCTAAAGGTTATAAACTCATCCTGACGTCATGATTACTGTTATTATGAACACATGATTGAATACTTCAACCGGACCTCGATGAAGCCCGAGGTTCTGGTTACTCGTTGGTCTACACTGTAAAAAAGATATCTGTGTAATTTACAGTAAAATACCAGCAGCTGTGGTTACCGGAATGTTAGCGTAAAAATATGAGAAAGACTTTTGGGTAAACTACCGTAAAAACAACGTGTTTACAGCCACATGGTTAGAAAACAGAACACAGTCAAAAACAATACATTCACAACATTATTTCACAAATATGAAACAGAGTTTTAGCAAAAAACTTTTGCGACTTGTTTGTCACATTTTTCCCGACGATTTTTACCAAAAGTCTGTAATAACAGTAAAGTTCTGTGTTTTAAAATAATAAAATCATTTAGGGTTTCTTCATTTAAGATTTTTTTTCGACGTAAATACTGGAGTGATAAACAGGTTTCTACTGTTTTTACTGTTTTTACTGTTTTTACTGTTTCTAATCTTTTACTGTTTCTACTGTTTTTACTGTTTTTACTGTTTCTACTGTTTTTACTGTTTCTACTGTTTTTACTGTTTCTACTGTTTCTACTGTTCTGTTACAGTTCAGGTTCTGGTCCCACATGTTCTGACTGATTCCAGCTCTCGAATCATTTCGGCTGACTGTGACCTCTGACCTCTGGACTTTCCACCACAATAATTTCTCTAAGTGGGCCGGGCCTGACGGGCCCGAGGGTCCTGGAGTCAAGAGCTTCCTACCAGTTCCAGGAAGCGGCAGAAACACACTCACCCAGGAGTTATTATAGACCCTGACCCCTGACCTGGACCTGGAGAGGACGTTCCACTAACACATCCTCCGTGTCTCTCATTCCCACACTGAACTTTCTGCTCAGACGGTTCCGAGGATCTAAACGTGAAAACTTCATGTTGGGCAGAAGATCAGTACCGTCCCGCCCTGACTGCTTTAAGGATCACATGATTACAAACAAATATAAAGAGGTGAAGATCCAGTTGCTTACAGGAGACCCGGTCCACAGGAAAGATGCTCCAGGTTCTGTCTCAGGGTACCAGGGTCCAGCTTACAGGTTTGAGGTCTGAGTCCTCAGATGGAGACACTGGAGGTTGGACTGGGAGGCCGTCCACGTATGTGATCTCAAAGTGGTCCAATGTGGTCCTTGTCAAAGTGTCTCAGATCCTCGCGCCGGTCCAACATCAACTTCAGGACAAAATGTTCATCTGCTGCTTGAAATACCCCACCCACTGACAGGTAACCATGGTAACCAGGTAATATACCCCACCCACTGACAGGTAACCATGGTAACCAGATAATATACCCCACCCACTGACAGGTAACCATGGTAACCAGATAATTTACCCCACCCACTGACAGGTAACCAGGTAATATATCCCACCACCATGTTAATCAGATAATCGATGTCCTTCTGTCCTCATCTGCCACTGGTTATAATGTTTTGGCTGGTCAGTGTACTTCATTCCGAACAAATGACTAGAAACCACATGTGTTACCAACCTCAGCGGGACCCAGTGTTTGCTCATGGGTTCTTTCTTTCTTCCGTGCCAGATGAGAATAAAGATTATTTCCTGGCGCTGCAGAAGATGATTGAGGAGATGGCGGAGAACGCTGGCGGGCCGGTGGTCCTCATCGCTCACAGCATGGGCAACTTGTACACCTTGTACTTCTTGAACCAGCAGCCGCAGGCCTGGAAGGACAAATACGTCAAGGCGTTCATCGCTCTGGGGCCACCGTGGGCGGGGGTGGTCAAGACCCTCCACGTCATCATCTCTGGTAAGAGACCACGGGTTCTGGTGGTCTTCTAGAGCCCGTCCATCCGTGTTCTTCCAAACATCACATCTCTGAGTGGTTCCTTTATGAACAAAAACATTTCTTAGAGAAGACGACATTTAAACTGTAAACATGACTTTTAACTCTTTAGATACAGAAAACAATAAACAACCTTCTGACCCGACTCACTTTAAAAACACAACTTCAATTTATGAGATGATGCATCAGGAGAAATTTAATGTTTGTGAACCACTTTTAAATCAAATTAAATGTTGACCAGGTCTCTCTCTCCCTCGCTCTCTTTCTCTGTCCCTCGCTCTCTTTCTCTCTCTCGCTCTCTCTTTCCCTCGCTCTCTGTCTCCCTCGCTCTCTTTCTCTCTCTCTCTCTGTCCCTCGCTCTCTTTCTCTCTCTCTCTGTCCCTCGCTCTCTGTCTCCCTCGCTCTCTTTCTCTCTCTCTCTCCCTCGCTCTCTCTCTCTCTCCCTCGCTCTCTTTCTCTCTCTCTCTCCCTCGCTCTGTCTCTCTCTCTCTTTCTCGATATCTAGATATCTATTGATATGTATTGTATAGATATATGTTCTATATACATTTAGATATATAAATATATTTCTATATACATATTCTAATTATCTATGGAGAGACGGACAGGAGTGACGTCACAAACTCTATTCCTGCTCCTACTATTTCTAACTCTCTGCTCCGTATGAACATCGTACTCCTGTGATTTGAGCAGCTTTGAGGAACGACCGACGTGAAAATGCGAGTTCTGTGACGGACAGCCTGTCACTCCTACGACATTTACAGTCACCAGATCACCTGTGTGCACGTTTGTGGACTGTGGGATAGAACCCACGCCGACACACACCGTCAAACATTAAAGAGTGTTTGTTCCATCTCAGTCGTGTTAAGAAACTCCTCCTTGGTTCTGGCTTTGGTTCTGGCTTTGGGTTGGATTTCTTTATCCAAGTTTCACCGGGGTTTGACGCGTTTCCTTCTTCTGCCTGCAGGTGACAACAACCGCATCCCCGTCATCAGCCCGCTGAAGATCCGCTCCCAGCAGCGCACCGCCATCAGCACCTCCTGGCTGCTCCCGTACGCCCACTCCTGGCCCAACGATCAGGTGTGTGTGGGTCGGCCCGTCTGTCCGTCACACTTCCTCTAGAGTCAACAGTGGAAAGGAATCAGCCGAAATTTAGCCTAGAAGCGTTCCCAGAGGACATCTGTGGTTCCTCCCGTGAGTTCTGGTTCCACCCAGGATGGATTTTATTTCATTCTCTGCGGCTCTCTGGTCGCTTAGATAGATCTAACTCAGAGTTAACTAACTCAGAGTTAACTAACTCAGTCTTAACTAGCTCAGAGTTAGATAACTCAGAGTTGAGTTACTCAGAGTTGATTGAACCCACCTCAGATCAGATGTTCTGTATTGTATATTTGCGTTTCCACTGACGGGTGAAAGAACTCAAAAGAGCCCTTAACGTGAGGAACTTGAAGAATTTCCGTTTGATCATTTAATACATATAAAATAATTGCGTTAATTTACTTTTGAATGCAGTACTTTAGTACACGGAGTATTTTCAATACTAAGTCTTGAGTTTACGTCAACCTTCTGGTCTGGACTCCCGGTGCAGAGCCCCTCCCACGTGAACGCTGACCTTTGAACTGTGCGTGATGAACCTGTGAAGGTAGGAATGGGAGGAGCTTCAGTAACTTAACTTCAGCTTCTTGTGGGTAGGCTTATATCCCTTTGATCTTATTAAGGAGGTCGCCACTGCCGACCGCCGTTAGGCTTAGGTTTTTACGTCTGATGCCCCCCCATTTATCCGGGCTTGGGACCGGCACTGGATGTGGCCGGTACCACCAAGGACCTCGCCTCAGGGTCCACACTGGATCTCTGCCAGGCCCTCTATTGAGTGGGATGCGAGCCCCAGTCTCCTGGACCAGAGTCCGTGGCGTGACCCACCGAGAGGTCCAGGTTTAGCATCTTCTAGAAGTCCACTGATCCAACGTGTCTCCGTCCACAGGTGCTGGTGCAGACGCCGACCACAAACTACACCGTTCTGGACTACAAGCGCTTGTACTCAGACATGGGCTTCGAGGACGGCTGGATGATGCGGCAGGACACGGAGCCGCTGGTGTCCGGCCTCACGCCCCCCGGCGTGGAGGTCCACTGCCTGTACGGCAGCGGCGTCCTCACGGCCGAGGCCTTCATCTACTCCGACAAGTTCCCCGACGTGGAGCCCGCCGTGACGTACGGCGAAGGGGACGGGACCGTGAACCTGCAGAGCGCGGTGCAGTGTAAGCGGTGGGTGGGGAAGCAGAAGGGGGCCGTGGTCTTAAAGGAGCTCCCGGGGAACGAACATGTGGACATGCTGCTCAACTTCACCACCGTGGAGTACATCAAGAGCGTGCTGTTCTCGCCGTGATGTCTGAGGACAGGGCGTTCCACTTCTGAAAGTACGATCCATGTTTTCAGACGGGTTTTGTTGCTGTTTCTTTGACGGGGTTCTGTTTACAGGAGAATGAGTCCGAAACCTCTGATGTGAAGATCTCGGCCTTCACTTCTCGTTGTTATGCTATTATTATTACTAATATTATTATTATTATTATTATTATTATTATTATTATTCTACTCATGTATTTATGTTCCAGCGGTTACTGTTCGGATCAGTCCCTAATCAGACTCCTCCGTCTCGTCTCCTACCGCTCAGAGAAGGTTCTGAGAGGTTCCGGCCCGTCTGCAGAACTTGCCTGTTCCTGACGGTTTATTACACATTCTGAGATTTTGCTTGCGGATGACGTCATGTTTGTTGTGCTGATCATGTGACGCCAGTCGTCTGCTGAGGGACCGGGAGAAAGTCTTTAACTCCCATTTAAATAAGTCTCTGCTCGGATCAGCTGTTAAAATTCATTCTACGCCGGCCTTCAGCAGCAGCTCTTCGTCTTCATCACGGTAGGAGTTTTCTTTGTAGGTTTTGAATTCGGAACCTTCTGTCCTCAGGTCACGTGACCGCCGCGTCCCTAAAGGTCAATAGAAGCGTTTGAAGTCTGGGGCATGTTTTTGGAGCGTAGTCACATTTCTGTCTTGAACCAGATGACTGAAAGGGTTAAACTCAAGTTCAATTCTTCATATAGGAGGAAGAGGATATTTCCTCGCGGTTGGAACCCGTGCCGCCGCGTGTGTGTAATGACGTAAAGGTGGCGCTGTGAAAAACGTACGCCTAGTCTGAAATGAATGTCAGTATCATCAAACGATAGCATCTTAAGCTTTTAGTGTTTTATAATTCTGAGGATATCTGTCTGCAGCACTGCACCTTTAAGCTGTGCCACTGCTCCTGGGTTCAACAGTTGTTTTCACTCTTGATTTGATGAATGTGCCTGAAATGACGGATTCCATGGATTTTTACTCTTTTAATGTCGCAGTCTTTCTTGTTTTTCTCCTCCGTTCGGCGGTTCTGGGTTCTTCTTGTGGACCTGCTGCTGATTGTCTGGTGCCATATCTGTTCCCAACTGTGTCCTCATCATGTGTGGCCTTCTGCAGAGTAAATATTTCAAACACCACTCCCTTGTTGATGTTTTTTCTACTGGTGCAGAAACCTCCATCTGGTCTCTGGGCTCTGGGCTCCTTCTGTCCCGTCAGAACCTGACGTCCAGGGAACTACGCCCACACAGAATGGAGGTCATTTATCGGATGTATGTGATGAATTCCTGTCTCCTGTGTCCATGTTCCTCGTCCAATCAGTGTACAGGATGTTCTGAAACCCAGCAAACTCTTCCTACTGGGTCCAACCTCAGATTCCTGTTGGTGCCCAACGCGAGGGCTGCTACGGTTGGCGCCTCAACCTAGTGCTAAAGACAGGTACTGAGCTTATCTGCTCAGCAGCGACCCAGTCTGACCCACAGAAACCAGGAGAACTGATATAGTCTCATCTCTGGTGCTGATGACTGGACTCAAGGAGATCCATCCTGTGTATATATATCATATTCTTCTCACTATGGGGAAGTTGTTTTTATTTTGACCCTAAACACTTTTAAAGACAACTTCACATTTACTTTGAGGAGTTCAATCAGGGGGATTTCTCGTACAACACAGGGGACTGGGGTCTTTTTCAGGGATAGACCCTTGCTCTTGGGGACGACAGCAAGGGTCTAGTTTTTTGTCACAGTCAAAGGTTGTAGACTGTTTATATCGCCCTCTAGTGGACATAGGGGGAAGCCAAAATCCCATTTTGGGTCCATCATCTCTCCAGCTGGTCCTCCTGGTTCTGACCCACAGAAACCATAGAAGAACATGAACTCTGTGGTAATTCTATTAAATGTGATGCAGAAGTCATCAAAGAGAACTGAACAAATTCACTGATTGTTTACTTTCACAACAAGAGGAATAAAATATGACAGTCACATGTCCATCTCCTCCAGTCCATTCATCGGCACCACATTTGGAGCTTAGAGAAAAATATCCTCCACAGTGACAGAAATAAGCAACTGACCATTCACAAAATCATTCCAGTTGTTCCTCACACTCGGATCCATGTGGAGATAAAATGTGAAAATGATCCAAGAAACAGATCTTATAGTTTTGGCGTCGGCATGAAGGAACAGCGGCGCCAGAGATGATTCCAGAAGAACCCCCAATTTTCAGGGATCTTAGAATGAAGGTCAAACAGACCCAGGGCAAACCGGGGAAGTGGGCCAGGACCTGGGGAATCTGCTCCGGTGAGCCCATCACAGTGAACCCACCCGGACCGGACATGTTTTTTCCTGTCAGAAACAAGACGGTTGGTCCGGCTGGAGCGGTTGTGGCGCCCGTCGGAACCACTGGATCAGATTAAAGCCAATTATCAGCTGATGGAAGCACAATGACGGAAAGAGTTTGCAGCTTTTCTGCATTCTTGACCGCAGGTCGGGGAAAAAGAAGCGAGCTGACGCTGTGAATTCTGGGAAACGGAGGAACTTTATTGATATTAGTCTGAGACTTTAGAAGCTAAGTGAGAAAAAAAGAATCTATAATGTTTGATATTTAATTAAAGCCACACGAGGATCAAAAACTAAAACAGTGTAAAACGACTGTATTTATAAACCCTCTTTAAATAATGTAGAACATTACAAGATGTTTTCTCCTTAGTTCAGTTCTGATTGTCTAGAGACAATCTAGAGATTGTCTAGAGAAGATCTAGAGATCAAAGGCAGGTGTGAAGAACGGACTTCCTGCACGCCGCCAACCTTCCAGAACAAAATACAACCTCGTGTAAGTCGGACAGCGTGTAGGAATCTCCACATCCTACCTGTCAGCTGTTAGTAAAGGATTCAAACATTTGTTGGATAATCTCAGGTGGTTGAAGGTCCGGGTCAAGGGTCACGGCACCAGAGGAAAGTGGAAGACCTTGTTTCCTGTCCTACAGCGCAGCTCCTCGCAGTCCAACCTCAGCAGAAACCCTCCTCCTTCGTGGTCATCAACCCGACTCTACACAGAAATCAGAGGCATGAGCAGAACCCTGGGGCACAGAGGAACCACACCGCTCAGCCATAACATTATAAACACTTGTCTAATATTATTTTGCTGTCAAACCAGCTCTGACCCGTGGAGGCCTGGACCCCTGCTGACCTTTGAAGGTTCTGCTGTGGTATCTGGTGTCAAAATGAACTTTAAATCCTGGGCGATTTGAGGTGGGTCAGACTTGTTGGTCCAGAACATTCCAGCATCATCCTGCTGGAAGGGACCGCTGTACCGTCTCCATGAAGTGGTAACCGCAGCAAGGTTTAGGTAAGCTAAGGGAAACTATAGGACATCCACATTGGAAGGACCCAAGGTTCACCAGCATCCCACCGCCTTCCCCAGCTTGTTCTCCCATTATGCCGACTCTCCGGTAACCGTGGTAACCAGATAATATATCCCATAATGCGACTTTGCCGGCCAGCGGTTGTAATGTTATGGCTGATCACCGTATACCTTTAGCGAATGCCGGGATGGACAGAGACAAGATGTTCGGGTACCTGCAGCTCCTGAACGAACTCCTTCATCTTTCCCGTCACGTCTCCGACACACCAGGCCAGACTGACGTGGAACGACGGCTCCTAGAAAACACAGGATGGAGGCGGAGCCTGTTTACTGTTTCATGAACTATTACTAATAATAATAATACATTCTATTCATGGGCGCCTTTCAGATACACAAGAAACAACAGACAATAAATATCAAGACTTTTGTAAGAGGATCTGTAATAAAAGCTACAAATAAAAATAAAGTCTAGCAGTGAGTTTGAATCCTGACATCAGAGACAAAGACGCTTTAAAAGATGAAAGACCCGACGTCACCAATGACCCGGTCCAACTACAGACCTCAGAGGACAACAGAAACGGGTAATGGGTTGAACTTTGACCTCATAGAAAGTATCCAGGCGGAATTCTCTCATGGTTCTGTCCACTGCTTGAACCAGGTCCAATAACTGAGCCTGCCCAGAAGACACTTCCATTCCCAGAAAGGTTCTGCAGGAGACGACAGAAGAAGTGAAGCTGAGAGGAGTTCTAGGAATATAAATACAAATACATCACTGACGTCACATTATTCATCAAATGATACAAATGTCTCTGTGACGTCACACATTCTGGCCACATTTGGTTCAGTTTCAGGAGTTCCTTTGATGTTCCTTGGGGGGTGGGTGAAGCTGGGGGCTCAGTGGGCTGAACAGAGATGCTGAAGTGGAAGGTTCGGGAGAGGAGCGGCTACAGAGTATCTGAGAAAGTTTGTTGGAGTTGTCAGTAGATTTAGAGGCTGGCGATAACTCAGACATCAAAGGAGGACTCTGCAGGGTCCTTTCCTAAACCTGGGGTTCTGTTGAGACTCGTTGGACTTCTACGTTCTCTGAGGGCTTTTTCTACTTAACACTAAACCGGTTTAAGCTTTTACACCAGGTCACCCTCTGTGCCACAGAGAGGACACACAGTTGGACATGTGGACCGGGACAGAGAGGGAAGGAGAGGCGTTGACGGTACCTGGTCTTCTCGGCGTTGCAGTAGACCTGAAGTTCTTCTGCTGAACAAACAAACCTGAAGGTCAGAAGGAAAAAGAAACAACCGTCAACAGTTTCTACTTCACCATTCAACGGTACCAGTGGTCCTCCAGGAAACTGCTGCATATGCTGTTTGATCCGTCTCGCTTTGAGGGAGTCTTCTTACTGATCAGCCATAACATTATAAACACCTGCCAGGTATTGTGTAGGTCACAGAAAAAAAAAAAGGACCCTAGAGATCTGGACCTGAGCAGTGAAAGGTTCTGGTTCTGCCACAGACCATTTCACTCTCCTCATCCTTCCTGACTTATTCTTCTCTAGTTCTGCATTGTGCTGGTTTCATTGTCTCTACTGGTACCAGGTTGTGGTACCTGCCAACCATTCAGGTGGACCCGGTGGTCGATGATGGAACATCCATATGTTCCATCACAAGAAGGTCTGCGGTGTCTCAGAGAAGAGTCTGAGGAGCGTGGAGGACCACTTCCAGATCCCTACAAGATGACTTCCAGCAGCTACTGCTGTGATGTTTCTGACCAAACAGTCAGAACCAGACTCCATGAGGGTGGTATGAGGGCCCAACGTCCTCTAATGGACCTGAGCTCACAGCCCAGCACTATGCAGCTGGACTGATGTTCACCAGAGAACACCAGGATTGGCAGGTTCTTCACTGGTGACCCGTTCTCCTCACAGATGAGAGAAGGTTCTGACTGCGCTCATGTGACTGACGTGAAAGAGTTCGAGACCCTATGGTGAAGGTTCTGCTGCCTGAACATCATCCAGCAAGACCAGTTTGGTGGTGGGTCAGGGATGTTCTAGGGAGGCAGATCCTTGGAGGGTCTCACAGACCTCCAGCAGTTAGCTAACGGTACCGGACTGCTGTCAGGTACCAGGATGAAACCCTCAGACCCACTGTCAGACCTCACACTGGTCCAGTGGACACTGGGTTCCTCTTGGTCCAGGACAAGGCACGACCTCATGTGGTCAGAGTGTGTTGGCAGTTCCTGGATGATGGAGGTCTTGATGCACCTGACTGGTCCTCACGTTCTCCAGACCTGAAGCCACCTGAGAACCTCTGAGACCTTCTGTATCGCTGCATCAGACGCCATCAAGTAGAACCACAGACGGTCCAGGAGCTCGCGGATGTTCTAACCCAGGTTAGGGAGGAAATCCTCCAGGACACCATCCACAGTCTCATTAGGAGCAGGTCCAGATGTTGTCAGGAGGGCCCTCAGGCATGTGGAGGTCAAAGGTCAAACCCACTACTGGGAGACATTATGAGTTGTTGTGATGAAATTCACTTCAGTTGGATCAGAACCTTCAATTCTTCAATTTTCAGTGTGACTCAGAATCCAGTCCTCAGTGGGTTCATGCTTTTGTTTTCCACTGACCGTTCATTTAATCAATCCAATTATACGATGTTCATCAGTAAAGATCCGATGCCTGATTTAAGTGTGCCCTTATTTTTTTCAGCAGCGTATATCCCGCCCACTGACAGGTAACCACGGCAACCAGGTGGTACCCAGATGCTCCATGTTATTTCCATGACTTGTTATTGGTCATAATGTAATGGCTGATCATTTGAAAAACAATGAGAGCTGCTCTCTCTTCATTTTCTGGTGTTTCGTTTCCATTTCAGTCACTGATTTTTGGGGGTTTGTTTTTTCGCCGGTGCAAACATTTGAAATCTTTATTTTTCTCTCATCAACAGTTGAACGACCCAAACGCCTAATGAAGTTCTGGACAGAACTTATAAAACCTGAGGACGTTTTCAGCTCAGTGATTATCGCCGGCTTGAGGGAGAACAAACAAAGAAATGTGGAGAAAAAGAAAAGTTCTAAGAACCTGCCACCAAACCTCTTGCAGTGCTTCACTTTTGCCCGCAGGTTCTGTGTGAAGGGCTGGATCCAGTGGTGTCTCAGAACCACAGTCTGGGAGAGGCTGAGATGGAACTCTTCTTGCGGACTCAGAACCACTCCGCGGGCCGCCGCTGCTGCGAGCAGCTCCTCCAGCAGCTCCCTGAACTCCTCGTTGGGTTGGTCTGGTGTGGAGAGGAACCCGAGAAAGCCGGCGGGTTGAATCGTGATCAGAATTTTGAGTGACATGCATGATGATGTAACCAGTCTCACATGGAAGATAAACGTAGGAGGCCCAGTTTCCTCTCTCGTGTTTGAAGGAGCGGATCCGTCCACCGTGATGAGAGTCGTCAGCCGGTGGGTCCTGTTCCTCTGGAAACATGGTCAGCAGGCAACCAGGAAGAGGAAGTCTGCAGGAAACACACGGAAACAAATCTAACACTCACGTCTGACGCGCCGACAGAAACACAATTCTTCCAAACATCTCAAAAGAAGCAGCAACTTATTTTCTCTTCATTTCTAGAACAGAAAGATTCTGTTTCTACCGACTCCTGCAGCCTCTGCAGGCTTCCAGCGTCTCCAGGACTTTGTAGAACCTTGAGCTGCTCTGACCTGCTGCTGACAAGACGCACAGAAAGACAGCAGGTTCTGGCAGCGGTCCTGAGTAATCTGAGCCCATTCCTCACGGCCTCCAGTTCTGGAATACTCCTGGGTTCACCTGCTGCATCCACCTTCTCCAGATCCAACCAGAGTTCTTCTACGGGTTTCCAGTCAGGCAGCTGGGACGGCCGCCCAAGAATGTTCCGGGACTTCATCTTGAACCGAGCCGCCTTGAGTTCTGATTGCGTCATTGTCCAAAGATTCGGCTCAGTGAAGGTGAGACGTTTGGAATCCATCTTACCTGCTACACGCTCACTGATCCACCACCGTGCTTCACCTAAGGATGCTGTTCTTCTCAGCATCAGCTTCATTCTTCCTCCTCCAGACATACCGCCCAGCCTTACATTCCAAAAGTTCCAGTTTTGTTATTTTCTCCACAGAACAGCAACCCAAAAACTTCGAGTACTGATCCAGATGGTTCTGAGATACTGGAGAAGTTTCTTCTAATTCTATGACGGAGAGGTTATTTGTCATCAGGTTTCGTTCAGCCCTGATGGAAATGTAGACCTTCACAGAAAAACTTAGAGTAAGTCTCTGCGGGCCTCAGAGTTCTGACATGTTCTGGTTGCAGACGCGTCTCTGATGAGGGAAAGCATCCAGGAGGGTGAATCATTCAGTAAAAGTACAACTTTGTGCCGAATGTGGAAAGAAACACTTAAAATATGTCGCTTTTCCTCACTGAATGAGAGAAAATGATCAGCCATAACATTATGACCACTTAGAGACAGCAAGTGTAACTTTGGCTGGCATTATGTAACCGGGACAATTATAGTTACACAAAATAAATTATATATCGCTCTTCTGTGTTTAATTTTAAAGCCATGTCCAAAAGAATCTCCTTATTGCCTCATGTGGGATGTCAGTACTTCCTGTTTTCCTGAGATGCCAGCCACCAACATCCTGTTACTTGTTTCTATGAGAATAAACGGAGATGTATCAAGCGTCAGGTGAACATTTTGTTCTGAAGTTGATGTTGGAAGCTGGAAAAATGGACCAGGTTGAGGTTCTGAGAGACTATGGCGAGGACCAGATGGCACCAGGAAGCGTTAGGGGAATAAGTATCCCCCTTCGTGGAAACGGTACTGAGTTACGGCTGATCGGTGTATTTGGGGGAAACCCACCACACGGTTCTACAGACCTTGTTTTCGGAACCTGTTCCTCAGTTTTGGGTTTCTTCCTGGTAGACCCATCCTCCTCCTCTGGACATGATCCAGTTTCTTCCTCAGAACTGCTGCTGTAAACCACCAACATCTTCAAATCCGTGAAATATCAGGACATGGCAGCCGGCGGTTGTAAAAACAAGAAGACAAAGCGTTAAACCTTCTACTTAGTTTACATTTAAACTACACAGACCGGAAACATGTTTGATTTGACAATTGTATTTGCAAGTGGCTTCAATCCAGCACTTCCGGTGTAAATAACCAATTGTAACAGTAAATTGAGTCCGAGTGAAAATATCCCCTCCACCAATCAGTTCCGCCCTCTGAGGTTCGATCCGATATGTTTACAGTAAACAAACAGTAAACAAACAGTAAACACGAGGATAGTTTTATCCGGCTTCTTCCTTCTGAAAGGATTCACTGGAATATATCAAAACGAAATGCGGTGGGAGTATTTATTTCGTCTTTTATTTGTTTTTTCAGAACAATGAAACACCTGGTATAGGTGTTTTCACCTGATATAGGTGTTTCATTGTTGTAGTTTCATTGTCATCTCCTCCATTTGATGCCTCAGTCGTTGGACCTCCTGAGAATGTCGGTTGGTTTGACTCCTTCCAGTTTATTGTTATGCTTGTTTTTCTCAGCCATTAATAATAATAATAATAATAATACATTTTTATTTATAACGCACTTTACACTTGGATCAAATCTCAATGTGCTACAAAGTAGAAGCAGATAAAAGCATTAATTATAAATAAAAATGTCATAAGAAACCTGGTAAACGTCTGACCTCTATGTCTCTTCTGGAATAACTACTAACAAAAATATCAGCATGAGTGGATCTGGGCACTTTATCATCATTAATACATTATCATTAACAGTAACTTCATATTTTTGTTTAATACTTTATTGTCGTGTTTCTCTCACTTTAGACAATCTCCTTTTACACCCAAAGACCCAGCTGTGGCTTTTACCCTGATGTTAAAACCTTTTTTTCTCATTCAGGGACTTTGAAAAGTGTACACAACCCGCCTAGATTGTGGGTTTTGGTGGGATCCAGAACCTCCCTCTCACGCATGCAGTTGGTCCAAAATGCTGCTGCTGGCCTTTGAACATCCACAGGTGTGCCAGAGCACATCTCCTGGTACGTTTCAGGATTCATTTTAAGATGTTGTTGTTTATTTTGATATCTTTGAATGGGTTACACCTCTCTGACCTCTTATAAAATGATACGCCCTCACGGTCACTGATGTGCGCCGACCAACTGTCCAGGGCTGTGGAGCTTTTTCTTTTTCTGTTGGTCCCCCATGCCAGACTTATCCTGTTTTAGCACACAATACAAACAAACGTGGCACATTCCATTACTTCATACAGTAAGAATCAAATTCAGGTTGAAGAGAAACAAAATCAAACTCGCATTTGCTCAAGATCACCAATCATTAACAAAAAAAACAGAATAGATAAATGTAGTAAATACGTATGTTAGTAAAAGAAAGATAGATAGAAACAACAACACAATATATATTAAGGGCTTACCTCAGAATAAATGAATACTATCAAATTTAAAAAATAAGCATTCTGTCATTAAGTCATACAGGGTTCAGGTTTGAAATGCAGTACTTTTACATGTATTGGAGTATTTTCTCAAAATGGGTACAATGTGAGTATTTTCACTTGAGTAAAGTATCTGAATATTTCTTCCACCTATGGTTCATAGGATCGTTTTATTAAACCCAATGTGAGTGTGTGTACGCGCCCGTATGTGCGCGCGCACTCGTTTGTGTGTGTGTGTGTTGTGAGCGAGCCAATTAACTCTTGGTTTATTCATGTTCCCGTGCGCGGGCAGTGGCTCACTGGCTAGCCGATAGCTAGTTAGCATTTTATAACAAAATGGCTAGAATTCGGTTGGAGGGCGGCCCTAGGGGTGAATAAATATACATCCGGCAAGATAATGTTCACGGGGCCATTCTGGAGTATTTTTGTCCATTTTTATGAACCTTAAATCCATTTTTTCGGGGCCACAACAAGACAGAGTCGGAGCAGCGTTGATGAGAAGAAGGGAGCTAACGTTAGCTGGAGGAGCTAAGCCACAGCGAGCGGGGATTTTACCTTAAATGGACACTCCAGGTGCGCATACGAGGAGTTTCTTTCTAATCCTCACATGTAAAACCGCTGTTAAGCCACGGCTAACCTGCTACCATTAACTGTTTCCTGTGTGCCTAGGGTAGCAGGTGGCTAAGCTAAGCTAGTAGGCTAACCTGTCCTCCTGATCTTCTCCCTCAGAGTAAAAAACGTTATGATGCGCAGACGCTGCCTACAGCTCTTTTTTCTATTTCTCTCTCTCCCTGTTTACCTCCAGTCGCTCAGCATTAATATTTCTACACGCTCAAACCACAGAACTCATAACGCTCAATAACTATTTAGGTATTTGCTGCATATTAATGAATGTTCACGTGCAGAGCTGCTCCGCGCGTACTGATGGCCAAACGTTAATTAAGTTAATGTAGATCGCATTTTACTGCTCTCAGTAAAGTGATTAGAGATATAGATGAGTTCGTTGCAAAAAGGTTTAGGCTCCTCTGGTTCATTAAATCTTGGCAGTGCTGAAATGAATATAAATGCGACCATTAGTTTCTCAATGTGCAGTTTCAAAAAACATCAGCAGCCAGGGACAGAAGGCAAATCACAGACTCAACCATTTCTTAGCTAATGATAGTAATAACAATGTCATAAAGTTGACTCTTTATTAAGTAAAGAGTTTAGGTTACATTTGGCTCCTTAAAACATTTAAAGGAACCACAAAAGTTAGAACATGCCCAAAAACGTAAAAGAGGCAATTGGTCTTTTAAAACTACATCTGCACATGGTATGGATATTACACAAAAGGAAAGTTATTGCTTTTATCATTCAGTAGAACATAGTGAAATTACGTTTATGCATTTGACCAATCCTGAGGAGCAGTGGTCAGAACATGTGAGGCTCTCAGGGAGAAACCTGGATGTCAGGTTCTTTCTGAAGAACCTGCAACATGTAGACTGCAAGTAACTGACCCACTGAACATGTGATCGGGGGAAGCATGGTTGAACATGGTTGAACATGGTTCATGCGCTCATATATCCATACTCATCTATCGACTATCTATCCTTCTTTCTATCCATCCATACATCTATGGTTCTATCTATCCTTCTATCTATCCATCCATACATCTATCCTTTTATCTATCCTTCTATCTATCCATCCATGCATCTATGGTTCTATCTATCCTTCTTTCTATCCATCCATACATCTATGGTTCTATCTATCCTTCTTTCTATCCATCCATACATCTATGGTTTTATCTATCCTTCTTTCTATCCATCCATACATCTATGGTTCTATCTATCCTTCTTTCTATCCATCCATACATCTATGGTTTTATCTATCCTTCTATCTATCCATCCATACATCTATCAATATCTATAATCTATAAATACACACATAAAATTCATCCTGGTACCTACCAGCTGTCAGGGTACCGTTGACTAACACGTGGAGGTCTGTGAGACCCTGCAAGGATCTGCCTCCCCAAACCACCACTGATCCACTGCCAAGCTGGTCCTGCTGGATGATGTTCCTGGCGGTAGAACCTTCACCACGGCGTCTCCAGACTCTTTCAGGTCTGTCACATGAATTCAGCGAGAACCTGTTCCCACCTGTGAAGAGAACAGGGCAACAGTGGAGAACCTGCCCCTCCTGGTGTTCTCTGGTGAACATCAGTCCAGCTGCAAGGTGCTGGTCGGTGAGCTCCGGTCCCCTAGAGGACTCAGTCACCATAAGGATGGAGCAGATACCGGTCATGCTGCTGGATTGTTACAGCTCCTCCACATGGGTGTCTTGCTGTTGCCTCTCCAGTCCACCTGGTGTCACTCTCATTTTCACCAGAGCAGCTGAGGCTGACTCACAGGGGCCTGTGATTCCTAACTGGACAGAATGATGTCCCAGAGGTCTAACTGACTTTACCTTATTCTGCAGCAGTGTTAAAAAAAACCTATCCATACATACATCCATAACAGGTACGGAAGCTGAGAGCGGTCATGACGGCAGTTTTTCAGTTAATACTTTAATTTAAAAATCACAAGATCAGTAAACTTTGTGACTTCAAGATGATAAAACCTTTTTTCCTCATGATAACGAATTTACTATCTCGTTATATTGAGAAAACCGGCTTTCGTTTGTTTGAAACCCGATGTCCAGCTAATCTGCACTTCTTGTGCATCATCCCGTAACCACGGAGACGACATGGTCTCCTTCTGCAGTAAGATGAACAATCTGAACTGGACCACTGAGATGCACTGGCCAGTAAAGATGCATCCTCCCCAGCGTTTTCTGTAAAAGAGGACTGATCTTATTCTTCGGTCTACAATGTGTTAGTCCTGGATTGAAGTCAAATCTGATATTCAATAATAGAAACTCATTTATCTGAGTTTTCCATCTGAATAAACGTCAGAAAATAGAAGGAAGCAACATTTTGTAACAAGATAATTACCACTTTATAAAACAGACATCCATACCAGAAGACAATAATAATAATAATACTAATATAACGCCTCTTTAAACAGAGTTTACAAAGTGCTTTGACAACAAAGCAAAGGCAGCTACATACAAGTGGAAGGCAGAGGCACATACAACACATTAAAAAGGCAACAGTAGAAAATTAACGGGTTAATTAAAAGATTAAAGGACGATAAAAAGACAATAAAAAAGGACAACATCACATAAACAAGCATGTCTGTAGAAGTCAGATTTAAGAAGATTTAAAAGAAGTAAGAGATTCTATGAGGCTTATTTTCTCCTGCAGGTCGCTTCAAAGTCTTACTGGCCGATACCGATTTTTTCTTTAAAGTTTAAAAATCATAATGAGTAATGTATTTTAAGAGTTCTTATTTTGAAAGACTGCAGTGGAAGTAACAAGACTGGTGGGCATTGTGTTTGTATTCTGACCTGTTGAAATGAATCCACTCTCCGTCCTCCCCGCTGTGCGTTTCTTCAACATTATGACATTTGGAAGTGAGAATACATTTTTTTACGCCTCGTTCAGTACGTTATAAGTTCTATGATGGTTCTGTGCAGGGACTTCAGGGCTCGTGTCTGGCTCTCGCCGTTTAGCCGCTCTACTAACATTAGCTGATATCAACCCATCACTGCTACTAATATCACGCATGCACAAATAATAATTAAGGAGACACGTTCCACACAGACAATATTCTTTGTTTTTTATGTTGTGCCTCGGTCTATTTGTGTGTACTGACCGCTTTCACCTGTCCGGCTACAACGTCTACGGGAGGTAGAGGCAACCAGCCCTGCCTGATCCATCCCTTCTGCTGCTGAACATTATCCCGGCTTCTGCTCCCACTCTCTTCAGGAATAGATTTAAGGTTCTTTTACGGTGTACAAAGCTCTAAGTAGTTTGTGACCGGCACACCTCTGATTATCTGCTGTTTTATAATCATTCATGAACTCTTAGATCTTCTAATATTAGGATATTAAATTAACTTAATTATACACACCTGGAAATAGGCAGCACGTTTTTTCAGATAGAATCCAAAGCGGAGGAATATCCAACCGAGAGATGGGAATATTTAAAAAGTAGCTGAAAACTAATTAATTTACTTTAGCAGTAAAATGAATACCATACTACCACTGAATCTTTGTTCCCCTTTATTTAACATGATTGTCTACAGTCTTCTTTTTTTTAGGGTTTTGGTGGGACATTTGTGTTTGTAAAGCCCTTTGGGCTACATCCTTTATGAAAAGCCCTTTTTAAATACTTAGTTTGTTATTATTTTTATTAATAAGATTGCAAACTCAAATGGACAAAATGTGTAGATTTTGTGAAAAATCACTTATCTTCAGAGATATTTCTCGTTTAGCAGGATCATTGGATTATGGCGAGGCTGGATCTATCACTCAAGTGTTGTTACGATATAATACTTTTTTTCTGCTCACTGACATTTTGACTCACCTTTATTTTCTTTATATAGAAACCACTTGAAGGCCATCGCTCCACACTTTAGATCCTGAATCACAGACCTCGTCAGTTCTTCACTGCTTCCTGCCGACCTGCTGAGATGGAGTGAGTCTTAAAACACTCGTTCCCCATAATCGGGCTATTTACTAGTTTTTGCTATTTTTTCTTACACTTAACAACGCTGGATTTTAATAAACCCTATGTCAATGTCAGTAAGTGCCCATAGCTCCCCCTAGTGGGCACAGGTGGTATTTTGCAGCCGAAGTCCCTCTCTGAGGTCCATGTTCCATTTCTGGTACATTTTGGGTGCATTGTCTTCTCAACTATGCCAGATGGAGGGTCTTCCTGGTCCCACAAAATCAAGAAGAGTTTCTGAGAAAATTAGATGATTGATTTGTTTCATGTTGTTACTGTAATAAAATTAGGATAAAGCCTTTTTTTTTATAAAAAAAACCAAAACAAACAAAAAACCAAAACAACCAAAAACAAAATCCGATAAAGATAGAAACGGTGGTAACGTTTTGTGTTTGATCACAGATTACTCACATCGATACAGGTATAATGTTACCTGGTGACATTGAAAATGTATTATTTTAGGACCTACCTGTCCATAGACACCAAAGTTATGCAAATACACTTGATGGTTGTGAAGTTATTTGGGGTTTATTTTGGTTGTGACACTCAGGCGTAGCTTCACTTAAAATAAGGAATGAGCACAACAGGTTCAATTTGTGCCTATGTTCCTTTCTCACTGCAGTTGGGCCACACCGGCTGCCAAACTGAACCCCTACAGCAGAGCCCGCATGACGGAAGCCTGGCAGCAGCATGCAGTCGCCCCCCCTCAAGTGGTCCACACCATCCCTCCAGGAGCCGAGAGCGCACTGGGCTGTGCCGTGTATGGGATTGTACTCCAGCCAGATTCCTCGTCTCTACAGCAGCAGCAGACACAGCATGGACAGCACAACCAGCACGGGCAGCAGCACAGCGGGGGTCAGCAGCACGGGGGTGGGCAGCACAGTCAACAGCCGCAGCCGCACCCTGCCCAGGCCCAACAGAACTCCTTACAGGTGGGCACTGAGGGGGGACACAAGTGTGGGGCCTGTGGACATGATATCTCCCACCTGGCTAACCCCCACGAGCACCAGTGCATGGTGACTCAGGACAGGTCGTTCCAGTGCACCCAGTGCTTGAAGATCTTCCACCAGGCGACGGACTTGCTGGAACACCAGTGTGTCCAGGTGGAGCAAAAGCCCTTTGTGTGCGGGGTGTGCAAGATGGGATTCTCACTACTCACTTCTTTAGCCCAGCACCACACCTCCCATAACAGCACCAACCCAATGAAATGTTCCATATGTGAGAAGACCTACCGGCCCGGTTCTTCTGGCAGCGGAACGACCGCCTCAAACAATCCCCAGCAGTCGGGCAGTGACGGGGCGTCAGCCGGCAGCAGCTCATCCATTCTCCCCTTCCCTTCGGCACGGGATCGACCGTACAAATGCTCCGTTTGCCAGAAGGGCTTCAAACACCTGTCGGAACTCACGCGGCACGAGAGGGTGCACACGGGGGAAAAGCCGTTTAAATGCGACACGTGTGACAAGGCCTTCAGCCAGTCCTCCCACCTGCAGCACCATCAGAGAACTCACAGCAGCGAGCGCCCCTTCAAGTGTGCCGTCTGTGAGAAGAGCTTCAAGCACCGCTCACACCTGGTGCGCCACATGTACGTGCACTCCGGCGAGCACCTGTTCAAATGCAATTTATGTGAGCTGCACTTCAAGGAGTCGTCGGAACTCCTTCACCACCCCTGCCACCCGCAGGGCTCCCGCCCCTTCCGCTGTGCCACATGCGGTAAGGGTTTCAAGCGACCGTCTGACCTCCGCCAGCACGAGCGCACGCACTCAGAGGAGCGTCCTTTCCACTGTGACGAGTGTCAGATGAGCTTCAAGCAGCAATATGCACTGGTGCGCCACAGACGCACACACAAAGACCCCTCTGACCGACCCTTCAAATGCAATCTGTGTGACAAGGGCTTCATGCAGCCCTCTCATCTCCTGTACCACCAGCACGTTCACGGCATGGACAACCTGTTCAAGTGTGCTTCATGCCAGAAGGAGTTCAGCCAATCAGGAGAGCTGCTCAGACACAAGTGTGGCGAGACGTCCAACAACTCGCCCGACAAGCCGTACAAGTGTGACGTCTGCGGCAAGGGTTACAAGAAGAGCTCCACGTTACAACGCCACCAAAACTCCCACTGTCAGGAGAAGCCCCTCAAGTGCTCGCTCTGCGACCGCCGCTTCCTGTCCTCCTCGGAGTTCGTCCAGCACCGCTGCGATCCGTCACGGGAAAAGCCGCTGAAGTGTCCCGACTGCGAGAAACGTTTCAAATACTCGTCGGACCTGAACCGACACCGGCGCGTACACACTGGCGAGAAGCCATACAAGTGCGACCACTGCAACAAGGGCTTCAAACAGCGGGAGCACCTGACCAAACACCAGAGCACGCACTCCAGAGAGGGCCAGTTCAAGTGCGTCTGGTGCGGCGAGCGATTCAGTGACTTGGGCTCTTTGCAGGATCACACGGTGCAGCACACGGCTGATGGGGGGGGCTACTCTGTGAACCAGTGCATTTAAATCCTCAGACTCCTCCTGTTTATCCTCATACAGCTGCCCTCAGTACTCCGTCATCCTGAAGAGGCTTCATTCTCTCTTTCTCTGGGCTTTCCTTTTTCTTCCACCTCTATCTCTTCTTTTTTCTATGGATCCTCTTTTTCTCAGCCCCTCTCAGAGACCCCGGGCCAAAACCACTTCACTGCCGTCAGCAATGCTCAGACGGTGATGGTGCCCCAGTGCAGGTTCTTCTGAAAAATACTTAGAAATACTTTAAGTTCCTATTTTGTCTTAAATCATACAACTTGATTGTCAGTCGAACTGTTAGAGGATAAACCAGTGGGGCGGGGGCGGGGGCGGGGGGCGATCACTCTGTTATTGTTTCTTCCCCCTCTCTGATGACTTGCAGTTCTGTAAAACGTTTTGGACCCGATTCTGATTTCTTATATATTCGTGTAGCTCATACTAAACTGTTATGGATCTTGGAACGCAAAACAGTAATTTATCATTTGAGATAATGAGGTAAAAAAACACTCTGACACCTAACTCAACAGTGTGGGAAAAAGTATTCACCCCCCTGGACTTCATAGCTAGATGTTCAGCAACGATTGCAACCAAACTCTTCTAATGACTGGAGATGAGTCTCTGACATCACTGTGGTGGCATTTTGACCCACTCCTCTTTACAGAACAGCTTTAGTGCAGCCACATGGGAGGGTTTGTGAGCAGGAGCTGATCTTCTCAGGTCCGACCACAACATCTCAGACTTTGACCAGGATCCATTCAGAGGTGGACTTCTGCTGGGGATCATTCACGAGTGAACTGACATTCTCCTGATACTGAAGCAACAGATCATCTCCACAACATTCCACGTCCACCTCCATGTTGGACCGTAGCTCTGATGTTCTTCTGGTGGAATGCTGTGGTTGGTTTCCACCAGATGGAACGGGACCCCTGTCTTCAAACAGGTCAACGTTCAACTCATCGGTCCAGGGAAGATTCTCCCTGAAGCTCTGAGGGTCATCAAGGTGTGTTCTGGGTAAATTCACACCGGCCTTCTTGTTCTTCTGGGTCAGCAGTGGCTTTCTCCTCAGACCTCGCTATTTTAGCCCAGTGTCCCTGGAATAGTGGAGCCATGACCTCTGACCTTTATTGAGGTAAGAGAGGTCTGCAGTTCCTTGGCGCAGAACCCTGGAAACAGCTTTGGAACCTACCCAGACTGATGGATTCCAATCATCTTGTGGAATTTCTGTTGGTTTTAGCATAGTGTCCTACTGGTGAGACCTAGGAGCCAACTTCCTACTTCTGAAGATGGTCTACTGAAATGATGATGTGGTTGAGCAGGGCTGGTAGTGATCAGGTCCGGGTGGGTCCATTCCAGCTGGAAGCTTAGTAGTTTTCAGGATATAGTCTCTTAGGGGGCGGAGCCTCTTTCACTCAAACCCAGTTGGTGTCAGAGAACCTTTTTGGCTCAATAATTTCAATTCTCATATAATACTTTATTGAATGTAAATTTTGGATTTCAGATCAGGGATAATTTCTTATGAGATCAGAACTCAGGAGTGTGTCCTAACTGTATCTTCTCCCCCCCTCAGTTCTCTCTCCCCCCTCCTTTTTTTTTTTTTCTCTCTCTTCCTCTCTGTCCTCCTCTTCATGTCTCAGCCTGTCACTGGTCGGTATCAGACCAGAAGGTTTGCTTTCACAGATGCAGTAACATTTTTGTCTCTTTGCTCGGATGAAGGATGAACTGAGATCTTTTGGTTTTCAGCTTCCTCACAGTTTCTTCTGGTGCTGACCTTCATCCAGGCTTCACTCTCAGTCGGGCCTGCAGAACGCTGCTGCTGATTCCAGCGTAAGAGGAAGAATGTTGTAGCTTGTTTCTGTAAACCAAACATAATCCAGAGGCGGAGTCTGACAGGAAGTCAAGGAGTAACAGAGATTCTCCCCTTCGTTCTTAATAAAAGCAGCACAGAGCAGATCTCCGTGGTCTGATAACCATCAACAAACCTCAGATGGAGGAAGGGAGAGTGATGGCAGCCCCTATCCAGTGAAACCCCACTGGTCCCGACTCCCTCGCCCCTCTGGGTTTCTCACACATTATTTATGAAGCGGTCAGGAAGCTCCTCGGCGTGTCTAAAGGGAAATGGTGTGGAGGGGGGTCAGGGATTGGTTCCCCTGAGGTCAAGTAACCCAGTCTGAGCGTGTGGGCCTTCGGTTCCGGAGGCCCGCCAATCAGTATTGTCCTCAATGGAAATAAGGATTTGGATCGGTCATATATTCCACTGTCCAGCCTGTACATACTACGAATGTTTGTTTTTGTCTTTCTCTTCTTAAAAACAATATGTAAAAAGAGGTTTTTCTATTCTTACTACTTTTTATCACGTGAGATGTTTTGGACAGATGCCCTCGTTGTTTTTGTAGCGTCTGTGTGGTGATTGTGTCGGTGTGTCGCGTGGAGGAGGGGCTTCAAATAGCGCCCTGAATGCGTGTGAATGTAAAGATGCGCTAACCTCTGGTCCGTCTGTGAAACATTTTTCCTGTTTAAAGAAAAGACAGCGGTTTGTCCTGTTACAAGCGGCGTTAAGATTCTCCCAGAAGGAAGGAGACCTCTCCTCTCCTGAACGCTATGAGATTCTAGTTTTACATTCTCTCCCCTTCCTCCTCTCTCCTCTTCCTCTGTTGATTCCCGGTTTGAGTGCAGCGTTCCCTACAAACGGAAGAGACAGCAAACCCGAGCTTCTTCTTTTTATTTCAGGCTTAGAATGAGGGTAAACTTTCTCTTCTTCCTCCTCTGCCCTCTCTGTCCATCGTCATCCTACGAGGTTCCATCAGCCTTCTCTTTAGAACCTGGCATTATGAGACAAACAAACAAGTACTGTATGTTTTTTCCACCTTTGCTTTTGTATTCTTTGATGAATTAAATCGATATATCTTTTCTCCTTGAGGGAGGGAGAGAGAGAGACCAGGGCCTCAGGTTTTCTTCTCTTTGTTCTGTATTCACACAAAGAACTCTGAGAGGCACTGGTGTAAATGTTTCAGGAAACACTTCAGGAAATAACGGGGATTATTAATAAACACCCACTTTTGACTTGTGGATTGGTGCTGACACAAAGTGAGGACCTCATGGAAAAGGCATAATCATAAGAGCAAACGTTCCAGAAGAACTCCAGCCAAACAGAACCGGATGAGTTGTTAGTATTGTGTGAGGTTTTTTTCTGTGGAGTTTAAAGTAGCTTTCAGTTGTGGGCAACATCAACCGACCAACGGATGAAGATCCTTTCATCCAACAGGCGGTCCAGAAGGAGCAGAAGCACAGATTAAAGATCAAAGCCAGAACTCTCTTAAACGGAGGATGTCAGTGGAAACAGATCAGGCACCAGTTCACCCTCATCCTCCTCATCTCCAGAAAGTAAACCTGTCAGACCCTGGTGTCGTTCTCTCTCCGCATGCTGTCTGTGTTAGTTCTGTGTTCTGTTCCTGGGAACCGGTGCTCCTCCTCCTCCTCACAGCACCGTTCCCTCCTATAGCTTTTTCCCCCTTCAAATTGTACTGTAGTTTAAGTGAATAATGGTCCCAAAAAAGAGAAAAGGAAGAAAAAAAAAGTGTGGCAACGTTCAGTACATGTAAATTCATACTATCTGTATGTATGTAGCATTCAGTTACACACAGCACTAACAAATAAAAGTTTTTTCATTTATAAACTGGAACGAGTGAAGAGATTGTTTTATGCATGGAATGAGGATTTCTTCACATTTTTATGACACAACCCTCCCACTTATCCGGGCTTGGTGCCGGCACCAGACGTGGCTGGGTAGGCTGGTAGTACCAAGGACCCACGCTGGATTTCTGCCACGCCCTCTTTTGACTGGGATTCACACCCCAGGCTCCTGGAGAAGAGTCGCTATAACCACTATTGGGTTTACTGGTGAATTATATTATTTGTCATTCTCAGCATTACATTCTACTTCTGCTGCATCGAAATGATTCAACTTCCAGGATCATCATTAAGAGGATTAGTTTTAATCCTCTTAAGGCCTAAATTTACATCAGGGTTCAAAGCTTCAACTCCAAGACCAAACTCATAAAGTCTCATATTGGCTCAGAGCCATTTTAGGGTACCAGTAAGACTACTGAAGGATGGAAACTGAACGTTTCTTAAATGAGTTTGTCATAAGAAGCATCAGGTAAAACAATAAACATCTGAACCAAAATGATCTTGGAAATCAAATATTTTGTTTGTTGGTTTATCTTTTTTTATTGGTCTCTTTTCCTTGAGTGATGGGGAAATGGACCGGTAGATGGACCGGCGGTTCGGTGCAGCATTAGCAGTGATGCAGGCGTATCGGTCTGTTGTGGTGAAGAAGGAGCAGAGTCGGAAGGCAAAGCTCTCAGTCTTCCGGTCCATCTAGGTTCCAAGCCTCACTTATGGTCATGAGCTCTTGGTAGTGACAGAAAAAGTGAGGTCAAGGAAACAAGCGGCTGAAATGAGCTTCCTTTGTAGGGGGGCTGGGCTCAGCCTCAGATGTAGGGTACGGAGCTCACACATCTGGAAGACTCTCGGCGTAGAGCCGCCGCTCCTTCAGGTCAGAAGGAGCCAGTCAAAGTGATTCGGGCATCTAACTAGGACGCCTGGACCCCCCAGGATGAGCTGGAGAGTGTTGCTGAGGAGAGGGTTATCTGGAAATCCCCTCTGAACCTGCTGCCACCACAACTCGGCCCCTGATGAGCAGAAGAAAATGAATGGATAGTTTTTTTTCATTTGATCTAATTTCTATATTTATGTAGGATACTGTAAAAAACTAAATCTTAAGGGTTTTGAGATATTTAGAGTGTTTTCAAATATTAGTATGGATCAAATAGTTGTAAATGTTTGGGCTCCTACTCTTACAATGCATCAAATGGTAACATTTAGGTTTAATAATGTACATCAACAAATACAACATTTTAAAAAATCCAATCGCAGGCCTTCGGGCAGCAGTAATACACTTACAAGTTTTACCCAAGAACAGAAGAAGAAAAACCCGGAAGTGGGCGGGACTTTTTTAAAAAAAAGAAGAAGAAGAAGCTAGCTCCTAGCCCCCAGTGCATTAGGTTCGGGTTCTGTCTCTAGCCGATCAACATGGTCCATCTGGTGGGTTCCCTCCGTAAAGAACTGGCCGACTCAGTGTCGACCAGTAAGGTGCTGGTGGTGGGAGCGGGAGGAATCGGCTGCGAGCTGCTGAAGAACCTGGTCCTCACCGGCTTCAAGAACATCGAAGTGGTTCGTCTGTTTGCTAACATGCTAACGCGTCTTTGTGCGGCACGTTTGGAGGTGTGCGCCACCCGGATAAGTACCGAGACGTGGCAGTGAAATAAGTAAAACACACCGGTGTTCGTGGGGTTTTATTGTTCACCCGTGAGTCGTCAAGCGGATTAAGTATGAAGTAAGCCAGATAAATATAGCTCGAACGTTTGGCGCCATTAACGCGGCTGAGATAGCTATGTTAGTGTGATTGGGCAGCGGGACCCCTGGCGGCTCTCAGAGGTACTGCAGGAGTCTCTTTAAATCACATTAAGCTTGACTTTATCGATTTACGGGGGAATCGGTTCGTTACAGAACAGAACAGATCTGAGTCATTCTTCACAGACATACTCCGTGGGGGATGAGTTCTCCACGGACTGTGTTTGTCATGTAGTAATAATAATAGTAGTAATAATGATAATGTTTGTTAATGGATAACCCCTCGAGATGGACCAGCTCGTTGTCTAGAGGGTCTGACACGAAACATACAATTTGTTACAACAAACCTCTACATCCACAATGGGTAGATGTAGAGGGTCCATGGACTATGGGTCTCAAACCTGAAGACCTGTCAGGTCTTACGGGTCGGGGAGCTCTAGAAGTTCTTCAAGGGTGCTGAATAATTAATATTCATTGTTGTTCCTTTCAGTGAGCTATATTTACGATAAATCCGAGGACAAGAAACGTACTTTATCAAACTTCTGGCTCCGATTTGTCATCCTCTCCACTGACGTTATTATCCCTGATGTATTCTTTACAGATCGACTTGGACACAATCGACGTCAGCAACCTGAACCGCCAGTTCCTCTTCCAGAAGAAACATGTTGGCAAGTCTAAAGCACAGGTGAGTGAACACGGCAGGGTTTATTTTTTTAACTGTTTTTATGATAAGTAGAGTATATTAATTCAATGCCTGCATGTTTATTTTAATATAATACACCACAGCATACTGTTTTATTATTAATATTATAATCATTTATGTGCAGAAAACCTTTTAATATCTATCAGATGCCAATAAAAGGGCAGATTCATTATATATTTATATTAGAATATTTATTTAGATTTTGTCTCCTGGTGTGTTTGAAACCTTTTATTCCATCTGTGTTTTTTAACACATTCATCTTTATATCATCTTATTCATCTGTGACTGAAACGGGCTGGTGGAGTTCTGGTCTGGGTTGGACTACTCCAGCCGGTACCAACTATTAAGGCGGTTTGCGGGTTTTCACCACCTGGTTTGGGTTGTTCTGCAGGTGGCTAAGGAAAGTGTCCTGCAGTTCTGTCCCACTGCCAACATCACTGCCTACCATGACAGCATCATGAAGTGAGTGCCGCTCCCTCTCTTTTTCTCTCCACTCGATTTTCTCAGGCTTTGGTCAAAGAACCAATAAGTGTTATATGTTTGCTGGTGGTTCTGTTCCCGAACTAAGTGTCCTCTCTCTCCGATTAGCCCCGACTACAACGCCGAGTTCTTCAGGAAGTTTGCTCTGGTGATGAATGCTCTGGATAACAGAGGTACCCCCGCGGCTTCACAGCATTCCTCTTTACTCCTTCACGCTAATACACTCAAGTGATGAATAACGTCCAACCCGTCCCGTCTCCGCAGCGGCCCGGAATCACGTCAACAGGATGTGTTTGGCAGCAGACATCCCGCTGATCGAGAGCGGCACCGCTGGATATCTGGGCCAAGTCACCGTCATCAAGAAGGTCCGACAAGTTCTCCTCCAAAGAGTTCTGTAGAGGCAGAAGAGAGTTTTACAGACACACGTGACAAACGCCATCAAACACACAAAGAACAACAGACCTCCAGCCCCGCGACCCGGTTCTGGTGGAAAGATCTGTCTGCCTCACAGTTTAGAAATAAGATAAAGTTTACAATGGAAAAAAAACTGAATAAATTTAATGGTAGTTATAATCACCGTTTAAATAGTTATAATCATCATTAAATAGTTATAATCACTGTTTAAATAGTTATAATCAGCATTAAATAGTTATAATCACCGTTAAATAGTTATAATCATCGTTAAATAGTTATAATCACCGTTAAATAGTTATAATCATCATTAAATAGTTATAATCATCGTTAAATAGTTATAATCATCGTTAAATAGTTATAATCACCGTTTAAATAGTTCTAATCATCATTAAATAGTTATAATCAGCATTAAATAGTTATAATCACCGTTAAATAGTTATAATCATCATTAAATAGTTATAATCACCGTTTAAATAGTTATAATCCCCGTTAAATAGTTATAATCATCGTTAAATAGTTATAATCATCGTTAAATAGTTATAATCATCGTTAAATAGTTATAATCACCGTTTAAATAGTTATAATCATCATTAAATAGTTATAATCAC
>VRLP01006317.1:0-29380 GCA_009660295.1 Lophius piscatorius
CTCCATCAGCTCCTTCTGACCTTCTCTGTTCTCCTCCATCAGCTCCTTCTGACCTTCTCTGTTCTTCTCCATCAGCTCCTTCTGACCTTCTCTGTTCTTCTCCTACCACTCTGAGCAAACATCTCGTCTGTAGAACTCCTTCTTGGCATGAAACCATCCTGCGGATCTCAGATTGTCTCCAGGACTCTTACCCGGATCTTCTCTGTGTGGTTCCTCATCTTTGCACCTCTGGAGCTGCTGCAGCTCTGAACACCAGCCTTTGTCCTCCGTTCCTCAGGCAGGAGTCTGAGAATGAATTTCCTGGATCAACGTTGTTGTTCTTCTCACAGAGGAGCTTCATGGTCTCCTGAAGTCTCTCCTGAAGCGTCTTCAGCCGACACCAGAACAAAGAAAGATGGCTGCTGGTTTGCACAAGAGCACAGGCTGGTGTTGGCGAGGACACAAACTCTCTCCAGATGTCTTTGTTTTCGGTCGTGCGGGCCACACGCCGCTCTCCCTCCCCGCTGCTTCCTGCTCACACAGGAAAGTGTCGGCGGCTAAACGCTAACATCTGAGACAGACACGGCGGTCTCCTCTGAAACCCAGACGTGTCCGAAGGAGTTGAGATCTGTTGTCGTGTTGGACAGACGGTCTTCTGCTGCTTCAGTCAGGATGTGAACGTATGAATGGAAAGGGCTGCATTGATCAGCCATAACATTAAAACCACATGTCTAGTGTTGTCTGAGTTTCCTTCTGCGGCTGTCGTGTCTCTGACTGGACTGAGATCGGGAGAATCAGGAGGCCCAGTCAGAACCTCCAACTGGTTTTGTGTCCTCAAACATTCCTGAGGCATTCCTGCAGTGAGTCAGGGGGCATCGTCCTTCTGGAAGAGGCCACTGCCACCAGGGAATACTGGTGGTGGGGGGGGGGCATCCTGCTGTTTTCAGGAGCTTTAGTCATTCGTATCTTTTCTGTTTCCATGGTTACCGCCTTTCTAAACCGAGCCTCATTCTGGTGGTTGGTTTTGTTCCTGGATCAGACTTCAAACAGCAGTAAATATTTTTGAAGAAGACTTCCTCCACACAATAACAGAATCCTGATCCTGGAGTAGTCGTCCGTTCAGGAGCGAGAACAGTTAGCGATGATGTTGTCGCGTTGGTTAAAACGATCAACTATGTTTATAAATCTCGATTCTGAATTTGTTATCTTTAAAGTTAAAAGTCATAAAGAGTAATGTATTTTAAGTGCTCTTATTTTGAAGGATGGCAGTGGAAGTGAAGTGAAGCTGGTCGGCCTTGTGTCTGTGTTCTAACCCGGTGAAATTAATCTCCCCTCCGTCCTTAAAGCAACTTTCACGTTTTGAAGTGAAAATAAAACTTTGTCCGCGTTCTTCAGTTCTGACAGAATTTTTATTGCGTTCCAACGCTGCCGTCGCATGAAGCGTTTTTTTATAAGAGGACAGATATTTGGTCTTTAAGATCTGTTGCTCTGAATTTGTAGGATTGTTTTCTGATTGATTCCGTTCCTCGCCATGTTCCCGTCTCTCTGGCCTAGTTTGAATCCTCTCTCTCTCTCTCTCTCTCTCTCTCTCTCTCTCTCTCTCTCTCTCTCTCTCTCTCTCTCTCTCTCTCTCTCTCTGGAGCTCAGTAACATGCCTCCATTGGCTCACACTAAATCTGACTGTGATGTCACAGGCGCCGGAGCCGTCTGATTGGCTGAACTAGGAGTGGGGGCTGGAGGAGAGGCTGATGGGAGAGGAGAGATGCTGCTGGGCGCCTGCCCCCCCTCTCCTTTCTCTCTCTTTTGCTCTCATTCTAACTCGGACTCAGAAACTTTATAAAACGACAACTTCACTTTACTCCCATCACCCACAACATTATAACCAGCTGTTTACATTGTGAAGCTCTGACCCGTGGGGGCCCGAACGCCAGCAGACCCTCTGAAGGTGTTCTGGAGGTTGAGACAGCGCCTTGAACCGGTTGCTGTGTTCCTCAAACCATGATGAATCCTGGTTTCATCTCTTCACCGTTCTGTCTGCTCCACGTAGAAGAGAACCTGATCCATCGGACCAGACCGTCTTCTTCCATTGCGCCGTCGTCCAGTTTATGATGACTGGTCCGTTGTAGGAGCTTTCAGCAGCGGACAGGGGTCAGAGGTCACTCCGACCGGTCTGTGGGTGCTAACTGCAGTTCTGCAGATGTTCTGACCCGTCTCTCGGATTCTTGTCCGTTTGACACAGAAGGTCGGCAACAGCCAGTCTATACCAGTCTATACCAGTCTATACCAAGGACGCAGGAGGTCCAGGAGTAGCTGGAGGTACGCTCTGCGGTCAGGAAGACAGTTTGGGGAGGTGGCTCCACCCCCAGGCCTCCTGCCAACGGGTGGAAGAATAATCTGAAGCCAGGATTCATGCAGAGTTTAGAGCAGGAGTCCCACCAAGACCAGGTCCTGTGGAGACGTCCTGGTGGGAGCTAAGCTGTGGAAGGTGCTGGAGCTTAGCCAGCACACACACACACACACACTATCACACACACTATCACACACACACACGCACACACACATAAACCGACACACACACACATAAACCGACACACACACACTTAAACCGACACACACACACTTAAACAGACACACACACACTTAAACAGACACACACACACTTAAACAGACACACACACACACACTTAAACACACACACACACTTAAACAGACACACACACACACTTAAACAGACACACACTACACACTCACGTCGTGGTCAAAGACAAAGAAGGAAAGAAAGGTAACATGTTTGTGTGACCTGACAGCACTGACCACCCTGTTTTATCCCCTCCTCTTCCTCTTCTTCTTCCTCCTCCCCCTCTTCTGTTCCTCTGCAGATTACGTTTATTTTGAGAACTCGTCCAGCAACCCCCTGCTGATCAGGAGGATAGAGGAGCTGAACAAGGTGAGTGTCATCTGGTCCGTCAGATGTTAAACCCCTCAGTCGTCTGTTGGGCTTTATTTCAGCTGGGGTGTGTGTGTGTGTGTGTGTGTGTGTGTGTGTGTGTGTGTGTGTGTGTGTGTGTGTGTGTGTGTGTGTGTGTGTGTGTGTGTGTGTGTGTGTGTGTGTGTGTGTATGTATATGTATATATGTGTGTATGTGTATGTATATGTATATACATGTATATATGTGTGTATATGTATGTATATATGTGTGTATATGTATGTATATGTGTGTGTGTGTGTGTGTATATGTATGTATATATATGTGTGTGTGTGTGTGTACATGTATGTATATGTATATATATGTGTGTATGTATATGTATATATATGTGTATATATATGTGTGTATATGTATGTATATGTATATACATGTGTATATATATGTGTGTATATGTATGTATATGTTTATACATGTGTATATATATGTATGTATATGTATATACGTGTGTATATATATGTGTGTATGTGTATATACGTGTGTATATATATGTGTGTATATGTATGTATAAGTATATACATGTGTATATATATGTGTGTATATGTATGTATATGTATATACATGTGTATATATATGTGTGTATATGTATGTATATGTATATACATGTGTATATATATGTGTGTATATGTATGTATAAGTATATACATGTGTATATATATGTGTGTATATGTATGTATATGTATATACATGTGTGTGTATATGTATGTATATGTATATACATGTATATATATGTGTGTATATGTATGTATAAGTATATACATGTGTATATATATGTGTGTGTATATGTATGTATATGTATATACATGTGTGTGTATAGGTATGTATAAGTATATACATGTGTATATATATGTGTGTATATGTATGTATATGTATATACATGTATATATATGTGTGTATATGTATGTATAAGTATATACATGTATATATATGTGTGTATATGTATGTATAAGTATATACATGTGTATATATATGTGTGTATATGTATATACATGTGTGTATATGTATGTATATGTATATACATGTATATATATGTGTGTATATGTATGTATAAGTATATACATGTGTATATATATGTGTGTATATGTATATACATGTGTATATATATGTGTGTATATGTATGTATATACATGTGTATATATATATGTGTGTATATGTATGTATATACATGTGTATATATATATGTGTGTATATGTATGTATATACATGTATATATATGTGTGTATATGTATAAATAAGGCGAATTATGGAATAATCAACACTTTGTCTGCAGATCCTTCATGTTAGGGTCGTAACTCAAAAACTATTTCAAGGGTCATATTTAGACTTTATTCCCACGTTGACCTCAGTGTGAGTAAGAACTGGAATGATTTTGAGAAAGGTCTGTTATATATTCCTGACACTAGGGGGAGCTTTATCTCCAAAGGTTTTTGAATGTCTGGTTGATGTGTTTGTTCTTTTAATAATAATAATTAGAATTATTATTAAAATGAATCAAACATGAAACTTGACGGTTTTAGGACTGACCTTTTATTCTGCATCTCGTTATTCTCGTTAGTCTCCTGATGTTTTTTTAATGATCACAGATTGATCACTGTAATAGTTTATTCTCTATTATTCTGTTTTCTTCTGTGTGTCAGGGGTCAAAGGTTAAAGTTAGGAATCAAAGTCTAAATGACCACTATTGATCTATTTATTGATTAAAACCCTTTAATTTAAACTTGAAACGAACCCTGGTGTGTGTGTCTGTGTGTTTACGTGTGTGTGTGTGTCTGTCTGTGTGTGTTTACGTGTGTGTGTGTGTGTGTGTTTACGTGTGTGTGTGTGTGTGTGTGTGTGTGTGTGTGTTTACGTGTGTGTGTGTGTACGAGGCACCACCTGTTGCCGTGGTAACGGCATTTGTCTCTGCTTCCAGACAGCCAATGGGAACGTCGAGGCCAAAGTGGTGTGTTTCTACCGGCGCAGGGACATCTCCAGCACGCTTATCGCTCTGGCCGACAAACACGCACGTGAGTCTAACACATGACGTGTGTGTGTGTGTGCGTGTGTGTGTGTAGATGTGTGTGTGTACGTGTGTGTGTGTGTGTGTGTATATACGTGTGTGTGTGTGTGTGTGTGTGTGTGTATATGTGTGTGTGTGTGTATATGTGTGTGTGTGTGTATACGCGTGTGTGTGTGTGTGTGTGTATATATGTGTGTGTATAGGTGTGTGTGTGTATATATGTATGTGTGTCTGTGTATACGTGTGTGTATGTGTATATATATTATATATATTACGTTATTTAATAATGAAATACAGATTTATTTCTGTAATATAATCTACTGTTTAAATAATAATTTACTGTTATTCATTAATAAAATTGCATGTTTTATTATTATGTATCATTTAAAGTTATTTGAACTATAACTTTAATTAAATCAAGTTTACATTTATTAAGTTATCTTTGGGTTAATCATGAATTACAGAACGACCTTCATCATGTGATGCTGAATCTGACGGTTGTTCTCTGTTGATGTTCTGTCAGCTGCAGGTTTTAGGGGCGGGGCTTCCACCCTTTTTCCCTTATGTCAAAAAGATGTGTGTGTGAAGACTGGCGTCGTGTGTGTGTGTGTGTGTGTGTGTGTGTGTGTGTGTGTGTGTGTGTGTGTGTGTGTGTGTGTGTGTGTGTGTGTGTGTGTGTGTGTGTGTGTGTGCTGCATCCTGTCTGTTTCTGTAGCACCATGTCTGAGTGTGTGCTCCGTCACTGGAACCAGTGCAGGGCGCCGTTTGATCCAGTCTGGCCCACTGGAGGTGTGTGCATGCGGGTGTGCGCGTGTGTCTGTGTGTGTGTTTGTGTATTTTTGTGTGTGTGTGTGTGTGTTTGTGTATTTTTGTGTGTGTGCGTTTGTTGTGAGTCATTGACCAAATATTTAGCTTGCAGCGATCCATAGCGCTCCCTCTAACTTGGCCTCCTTATAAGCCCCGCCCAAGAAAGAGAATCAGCCTCCTGATTGGTCAGCAGCTGTGATAGCCCCTCCCCTCAGGCTTTTGAATTTGCCAAGACTCTTTCTGTTGTAGCTCAACTAACAAGTAAATAACACTTCCAGTGGAATGCTGGGAACAACACATGCGTTTGTGTCAGTATCATATGTACGATCAGCCATTACATAATAACCACCTGCCCCTGATTGTGTAGCCCCCCTGTCACCTACGACTCAGCTCTGCTAGCTAGCTTCTTTCAGCTCTTACATCTTAAGTAAGCTAAAGCATAGCTCAATTTGGCTACGACACAAGAATGAATGAATGAGACTTGAGAGACAAGGACCAGATTTTGAAGGTTAGACGTCGTGATCAGAAAATCTCTACAACTGCAGGTTTTGTGTGGAGGTCTTGGTCTGGGACAAGTGAACGGTCCGTCTCCTTTGTGGTGTTAAGGTCGTAAGGCGACCCGATCATCAATAATAGATAATTGGCTGGGACAGGTGAGCTGTCGAAGCTGAATCTGTAGGGAGGGGCGTAATGATGTAATGATGCTCACTGCTAGGGAACACTGGTTCACACGTCTGACAAATAGGACGTCCTCCAGGTCCAGTGGACCCTACCAGGGAATTTTAAAAAACTCCCTATGGACAAAAAACGTATTCTATTTTTTATTTAAAACCTAAAGCCTAAAGTTAGAGAGGGATTGCTGGCATGCTAGCATGTTGAAGACAATTAATTCTGTCTAGGTAGCCTGTTGACTAACTTATGCTAATATGCTAGCCCGTTAAAGACAACTACTGCCCACATTCTATCCACTTGAAACTAATGCTTACCCGCTAGCCTGTTGAGAACTAAAGAGACTAGCGCGTTAGCATTGTTTTCAATTGCATGTTAGCAGTGGTTCCTTTCAATATGCTAACTTGTAAGCATCGGTTGTTTTCAACAAGCTGGCATGTTAGCACTGGTTGTTTCCAACAGGCTAACCAGAAGAGACTTTTTTCGCCATCAGTCTCTTCTACAGATCAGACACAGATTTCAAAGAGAAGTTGTGACTCATCTTTCAGGGGTCGTCTGTTCTTTTGGAGTCTTCTTCACTACTAGTTCTTCATCGTTCCGCCTCATCTAGCCTCCATCATCATCCTGGTTGTCTTCACTGGGGCTGTTTAACTCCAGGACATCATCGTTCCACCTCATCTGCTGTGCTAATGTTTCACCTTTGACCCTTTCCTCCACCCAGGGGAGCTGGAGGAGGAGATGGAGAACCCAGAGATGACAGAGCTTCCTGAAAAGCAGAAACACCAGCTCAGACACCGAGAGCTGTTTCTGTCTCGCCAGCTGGAGTCTCTGCCCGCCACCCACATCAGGTAGCCCCCCGCCCCCTGCCGTCACACACCGACACAGGATCTGCTTCAGATCCTCACCTTCCTCAAACAACCCGAGTGAAGTATTTTCACAGCAGCGGGGAACAGCCTCCATATTTATACATCCAGAAATCCTACGAATATGAGAACAAGAAGACTTTCCATGGGAACGGGGTCGCCTCGCCTGAACCTCCTGAGCCGCTTTTAACGTCCAACAGTCCTGCTGCTGACACCTTCTCAACGACGTCCTCTGACTTCAGCCTCTTAGCAAGGTGCTAGCACAAGACAAAACAGAGTAGCATTGTGCGATCGAGCTATGCTTATTACCAATATTCACATGTCAGCATGACTAGCTTTTAAAATGCTAGCATGTCAGCATGACTAGCTTTTAAAATGCTAGCATGTCAGCATGAGCTGTTGTCAGCAGGTTAGCATGGAAGCATTCCTTGTTTTCAACAGTGTAGAATTGAAGCATTTATAGGTTTCAACCGGCTAAAAGATCAGCATTAGTTTTCAACAAGGGTCACCCGGTGAACCAGTTCAGGTTCACACAGTGAAACAGTGATACGTGTCGCTCTGAACGTTCCACAGCATCACAACAGTGAGTGAGGAGGGACAGTCCTTCCTGGAGTTTGAACTTGTCTTCCTTCCTTCCTTCAGGGGGAAGTGTTGCGTGACGCTGCTGAACGAAACAGAAGCTCTGAAGTCCTACCTGGAGAAAGAGGTTAGCTCCGCCCCCGCCCCCCAGGCGACAACATGATGGAGAGGCTTGTGTGGTCTTTACTGTGTTTGATTTTCTGATCCCTCCTCTTCTCCCAGGATTCCTTCTTCTACTCGCTGGTGTACGACCCTCAGCAGAAGACGCTGCTGGCTGATAAAGGAGAAATCCGTGTGGGGAACAAGTTCCAGGCCGACATCACCGACCTCCTGAGAGAAGGTTCGGACATTAACGAAGAGTCTGGTTCCGTTTGATTCGCCAATTCAGGCCAAGATCCACTATTCTGAAATATAAGAAAATAAGGTCCAAAAATGTTTAAATGATAAATAAAACTGGCTCTTCTGTTTTTATTTACAACCACTGCATTAATAATTAAAAAAGATTCTGACAAATTCAAGTTAAATCTCCTTGAATTACTTCATGTGAGGATTAACGGAAATATACAACCGATCTTTCCAACAAATCCATCCAGTTCTTCCTCAAACTAACTTCTAGGTGATATAAAATTAGAAAAATGATTCTTGAAAGAGTGTTTGAGATATCGTGTCTCCGACTTTTCTTTGATATGATGAAGATCAACCAAACCTCCATCTGTTACAGGCGAGGGCGACGACAGAGACCTGGAGAAACTAGAGGAGAAGATTTGGGACCCGTCCAGCTCATTAACGGAGAAACAGATCGACCAGTTCTTAGTCGTCGCCCGGTAAGTCAATAAAAAACTTTAATACCTGTGTGCTAAATTTGAAACTTTAGAGAAGACACGATTAGCTTAGTTTAGCATTGAGACTGAAACAATGGGGAAACAACTAGCATGTCTCTAAAAATTGTGTTAAAGTGGTAGTTTTAAAGGTCCGATTTTCCTTTTGATAGAGCCCCGCTAGCAATTTCCCATGTTGTCTGTTTTATATGTATTTACTATGTAATGCTAAGCTAGCTATTTCCTGCTTCATCTAAGAAGCATTCCCATGATAAATTTGCAATATCTAAAGATGATTTTTTAATTTTGTTGATTTAATTTCCACTGGAAAGAACGGTGCTAACTGTTTCCTACGATTTCCAGTCTGTATGCTTAGCTAAACTAATTGGCTCCTGCTTGTCAAAAACAACCTTTCTTCTCATTTTCCAGATATATCTGGAAAAAAAGGAATTTCTAATACTGATTATTTTTTCTTCCTTTAACAGAGCCTCACTAGATGTTTCAACCTGTTTCCTGACTTGATGCTAAGCTAATTGTTGCTTGCTTCCATAAAGTAGCATTAATGTTATTCATATGATATGTCAGGAACATATAGAGGGAATTTCTAATTTGGTTGGTTATGTTTCCTTGGACAGAACCATGCTAGCAGTTTACCCTTGTTTTCGTTTTTGATGCTAAGCTAACTGTTCCCCGCCCTGTTACTTGACCTAAGCTACCAATCTCTTGCTTTACAAAAAGCAGTGTTTCAACTCTGAACTCCTCTGTGTCCGCAGGTCGGTTGGGACATTTGCCAGAGCTTTGGACTGCAGTAGTTCTGTCCGACAGCCGAGCCTCCACATGAGCGCCGCTGCCGCCTCCAGAGACATCACCCTGGTGAGACTGACAGGGAGACAACCTCAGGTCCTCAAGAGTCCTGATTCAGGTCCGACTCTAACATACGTGTTTCCGTGATCGCAGTTCCACGCCATGGACACGCTCCATGCCACGGGCTACGACATGACCCGAGCCATTGCGGCGCTGGTGCCCCAGGGCGGGCCGGTCCTCTGCAGGGACGAGATGGAGGAGTGGAGCGCCTCTGAGGCCAATCTGTTTGAGGAGGCGCTGGAGAAGTACGGCAAAGACTTCACAGACATCCAGCAGGACTTTGTGAGTAGCCACCCAACTGGCGCCGTGGTTAAAGGAGCAAAAATGTGATTGTTCATTGTCAACCGTTGTGGAACCTAGACCCTGTCTACAAGCCAGCGAGGAAAGTTCCTGACCCTGAACAGAGATTTCTTTGTTGTCCAGGAACTCTAATCAGTGGCTGCTAATGTTAACCATGATAGCTGACATTAGCTAACATTATCCATTAGAGTTCAAATTAACTTTAGCTGTGATAGCTAAGGTTAATAATAATAATAATAATATTGCAGTAATTGGTGATGGCTGTGTTTCCTCTCCTGCAGCTGCCCTGGAAGTCTCTGACGAGTATTATCGAGTATTACTACATGTGGAAGACCACAGACAGATACGTACAGCAGGTATGCGTACCATCGGTTCCACACCTTTCCTGTAGGGCTGGACAGTTTAGAGAGTAAAACAGGAACTGTCACACATTTCATAGAAACCTTTTTTCTAATCACTTGACCCGCCTCTTCCTGCTTCTCCAGAAACGGTTAAAAGCCGCCGAGGCAGAGAGCAAGCTGAAGCAGGTCTACATCCCCAACTAGTGAGTACCTGAGTCTCTCTGACATCATGACATCACAGCCCTTGCTGTGACATCATCAGTGTTCATGGCGACCCTCCATCTCTGCTACAGCAACAAACCCAACCCCAACCAGCTGAGCAACAACGTCAAACCAGCGCTGGTGAACGGAGTGGCGGGGGCGGCTGCAGCGGTGGGGGCAGCGGCGGGGCCAGCCGCAGTGGCGCCAGCAGTGGTGCCAGCGGGGCCGCCAGCAGGGGCGCCAGCGGCGGGGCCGACGGTGCCGGGACTTCCGGGCTCGGGACAGACCCCCGGCCTGGGCAGAGCCTGTGAAAGCTGCTACAGTAAGTGATCTGATGAGAAACTGATGAAGGTCTGATTGATTCTTATCTTTACTGATGAGATCGTGTTTTAGAGAAACTTCCATTACAGAGTCGATATCAGTTTACAGCGGAGCCTCTAAAACCAGTCTGTGACGGGGGGGAAACCATTGGAAGGACCCCCTCATGATGCTAACACAGATGAAGCAAACATATGCTACCATTTATTGTCTTAGATGACGTAGACTCTGTGCGTTTTTTAAAGCTTTTAAACCTTAATCCTACGGATTGCCAGTTTTTCAAAGGGTCTTTTTTTAATAATGCAATAACATTTAAACTTTTTAAGTAATTGATGTTAAAGAGGAACTGATTAAACGTGCACACAAACAAATCTTCACCACTCTATGACATCCTCTGTGTGTGTGTGTCTGCGCACCTGTATTCATTACGTTATGAGTCAATCACTCTGTTTACTCAGTCACGTCATGGGGACTTCTAACAGCATGGGGACCTAAATCAAGTCCCCATAAAGAAAAACCTTTACGACACATTGAATCCAAATAAGAATGCTGGTGTGGTTCTTAGCTCTGGCGCTAACGTTTTACCTTTTCCATGTGTGTGTATGTGCTTGTGCAGCCTGCAGCTCCTACCAGTGGTACTCCTGGGGACCCCCCAACATGCAGTGTCGTCTGTGCGCTTCCTGCTGGACCTACTGGAAGAAGTACGGGGGCCTGAAGATGCCCACGAGACTGGATGGAGAGAGACCTGGACCCAACCGCAGCAACATGGTACACACACGCCGGGATTGTGCGATAAAACCGCTAAACATTTACACACATTTCAATGACATGTGGGGGAATACATATGAAAGTCCGGCCTCCGTTACCCTTGTTAACCCCGGAAGAATGTGAGAGTTTTATCACGTTTGGTTAAAGAAGTTCCCGAAAGACGTATAAAAACATGACGGCGTCAGTCGTCAGCTGAGAGTAAAAACACAGAAAGGAGGTAAAGATTAAAAACGGAGGCGCTGTTGGGGTACTTAGGAGGAGAAATAATAATAAAATGAAACAATGAAACAGGAAGCCGTTCTATCAAGTAATAAGAGGAAATCTGTAGAACAATAAACATCATATGTATGGTAAATGTTTTTTTTAGTGAAGACTAACAAGCTATATTTGTTTTTAAATATACTTCTTAAAATAAAACACACGCACACACACACACGTTCTAACACACACGCACTTCCTGTTTGTCCCTCCAGAGCCCCCATGGCCTCCCCCTGCGCCACAGCGGAAGCCCCAAGTTCGCTGTGAAGACGCGTCAGGCGTTCTACCTGCAGACGACCACCCTGACGCGTTTGGCACGTCGCCTCTGCCAGGACGTCATCAGACCGCGGTATCTGGCCCGACACCCCTACCTCCCCGTCAACACGGCCACCATCAAGGCAGAATGTAACGGCGCTGCAGACCCAGTGAGTCCGGTTTGCCCAGGTGATCCATCGCCATCTCACGAAGGTGTGTCCTGTTTCCCACAGGTGCCCTGCGGCTGCCTGATGGACCCAAAACGCCCTCGTCGCTGAAATCAGCAGAGCGTAAACCGCTGGAGTCCGTGGTCCGGTACTTAGGTAAGAGGGAGAACTACTTTCACTTCCTGTTTTGAATCAAACAGGTCAAACTGGACCGTTGAATATGACCTCAAAAAAGGTTTCTTAAAGAAGCAGGTCACCCAATAATTAAACCGTTTACCTTCCCATCATCCTCTGCTGCACTCGGAGATTATGATAACTAGGAAATGTGAGTCGCTTACAATAATATACTTTGTTAGCATTAACGTTGGTCTCTTGATAGCGCTATCATTGAACTTCAAAAGTGGCTGAAGATTATTTCTCCTCTCCCCTTCATTTCTTTGCACAGACTAATAAGGCCCACAATGCATTGCGTCTCTTCCGACTCTATAAGACAGGAAGATGAAGATAATTTTACGATTTTAAATGAAATAATTACTTTAAATCAGGTCTTTTTCTCAGAATATTTGGACCTTTAAAAAAAAAAAACATTGTAACTGTCAGTCAGAATATTAAAACATGCTGGCTGTCCTCAGCGGATGTTTCTGCATAGAATCTGATTATTTGATGTTTTTACAGTCATTTTTAGCGACCAGCGGGTTTGTGTTCGGATCATTTAATTCCTCTCTCCATCGTTCTCTCCGCTCCACAGAAGCACACCCCCGTCCAGCCAAACCCAACCCCCCAGTCAGAGGAGGGTCCATCTCTACAGGCAGCCTGACGCCCATGAAGTCCTCCCCCATCCTCAACAATGGCTCACCCACCATCCTTGGCAAACGCAACTACGAGCAGCACAACGGGCTGGATGGTGAGTCAAGGCTCGGTACCAAACGCCGGGCTTTACCGGTCGATACCGCAGAATCACGCTGTAGCTCACTTGTGTTTTTTTTATTCGCAGGAATAAAGTTTATTCTCTCATAGCTAAAGATCTAACTTAATTTTCAGAATTCAAATTAAAATCTCATGTCTGCTCGTCCCATTCTGTTTACGGGAAACACAAGCAGAAAAATGAAAGTTGCCTCCATGAACGCCGTTAAGAGCCAAAAGTACAGCTCATAGGAATACGACCAAATACATGTTCCCTTTTAAAACTGCCAAGTTAAAGATTAAATCATGTCAGAATTTGACTTTATTTCAAGAGAAGTAACAGATGTGAAAGGCTTTCTTTCACTTTATTAATATGGAATAAAATCCACGGATACATTCAGATTAATATTGTTTTTATATTAATATTGAGGCTATTTTCTTAAGTTTTCATTGATTTCTTTATTATTTCTGGGGTATTTTAACTTCAATCCCACTAAAATGATCATCATGGTTACTTCCTGTTTGGTCGTTGGTGAAGAAAAGTGATCAGCCTTTTACGTAGGAGAGAATATTGGAAGGAGGCGCCATCAGCAGCCTCAGTCAGCTGATGGTTCTGTAAACTGGAGCTTCATTTATTTGGCGGTTTTTCATTTTTGTAATTTTAGAGGTTTTGGAAAAGTTCTTAAAAGTCACCAGATTTGGACCAGAACATTGTGCAGAGACAAACTGGAGGGAAACGTCTTCCCAGAATCCTTAAATAAGTTAAAAGTACAAAGTCAGTTCTTTAGATCAACACTGCAGACATTAGCCCCGCCCACTGAGGGACGCTCTTTGTCCATGTCAGACACAAAGACCCACATGAGAAAGAACTAAGAGTCGTGTTTAGGGAGTGGAATGGACGGCTGACAGACACTCGTCTGCAGGATGTTATTCTTACAGTTCCTCTCCTTCCTCCCTTTCCCAGGAGTTAAACTCATGCCCCGCCTCTCTCAAGTGTTCGGCCTAATATTCTATTTTGTGAGCCGTGGATGTTTTTATTGTAGCCGGAGCATCAGAAGAGCTTCCTGTTCAAACACAGCGGGTTAAAATTCTGTTACCATGGAAACCTCATTACTGATAATTGGGGACAAAGAAGGATGTAGTTCTACCTGGAGCAACCAGGAGGCAGCAGACCTTTAATGTGTGTGTGTGTGTGTGTGTGTGTGTGTGTGTGTGTGTGTGTGTGTTTAACCTCCACAGGAACTAAATCCAAAGCTATGACCCCCCTCCACTCCATCATGGCTAAGCGGGTGAGCGAGGCGGCCCGAGCCGCTGTCTCCCTGCAGGAGGAAGTTCATGAACTGGACTGACAGTTCTGGGACCGCCCTCTACTCCAAAACCAGTCAGGTGAGACTCGCAGCGGATGATCACATGAGCCCTCACACACCTCAGATGATGGATTAGATCATAGATGATGGTTCACTTCCTGTTTGCTTTAGCGCCAGCATGAGATTAGAGAGCAGCTGGTTCCACCTCCATGAGGCGCTGCAGGAACGCCAACAGAACGTTTTGTTTGGTCTGAGAGTTTGAGCGCGGCGGTTGGAGGACGTGTTTTTACCTTCATTCTGTGACGCTGATAAGACGATCTCAGCCGCTTAAAGACAAGGAGGGACTTGTCTTCATCAGGACTTAGTTACATACATAAAATCATTGTACAAATACATCCTAACAAATAATAATAATAACCCCATTAACTTTCTGTTGATGGAAAACGATATTAGTATTTTCTTGCTTAACAAAGTGATATTTAACAGATAAAAATCCGATAATCTATGAATATTTGACAGTTGTGATCAGAACCGATGTTGGTGAAAATGATTAAGTCGATAAATGTCAAACTTAATATTGAGCTATAATACTTATAAAGTTATTTACGCATTTATTATACGTCTATGAGTATTTTCTACAAGTGTTTTTGTATTCTTCACATTTTATGCTCATAATATGGAGTTCTTCTATAAAACTGAGTTAATATTTGATAGTTGTAGTAATAATAATAATAATGTCCTCTGAGTCTTTTTAATATAATTCTGCCCAAAATGTTCAAAAGTACATAAATTAGTTTTATTTATTTAGCGGCTGATTGACGTTTCCCTGAAGTTGTTCAAGGAAAGCAGAAAATGGTTAAAAATAACATTTTTGTTTTCATTTATTTGTTTAAAGACAGATTGTCCTCAAAGAGGACGACTTTAAACCAAACTCAAATCTCCGACCCACGTTTCCTGACTCGAGATCATCGGCGTGTGTCGCCATGACATCATCAGAGACAGGTTAAGGGGTGTGGTTTGTGTGTTCTGCTGCAGAGGTGGGCGTGGCCCGGAAAGACGAGGCCCAGTGAACCACAGCCGAGGGGAACTGGGAGGAGGCGACTCCCGTTGGCGAACTTTCTTCAGTCGGAGCGGTCCGGGGCGCCGCCGACCTACGGATAACGGACGTGGGTTTTCAGAGCGAAGACGCGGCGACTGTACAGGACTGTTTATTACTCACCTTCTCTCCTACCTGCTCATGTCATTATCCTAGTTATTTTTTACCATCTATCTGCTTCTGGTTTGTTTTTATGAAGGAGGAGGCGGAGGACTGTAACCCCACGCCGCTCGCATTGTCTCTTAAGTTTTAAGTCAAGAAGACGCCCTTTTATTTCAGCGACGCGTTCCCTCCTCAGTTTGAATGGATTTGATGAAACGTTGATCGGCTCCTCGCCGCAGATTTAACTTATTGAGGACGACTCGCTGTTTTTCTACCTTTTTCACTGCATCGATGCTTAATTAAAAAAAAAAGAACAAAAAAGATCCTGGTTTCCTTGCTGCTGGTGGCTCCTCCTTCTTTCTCCGCCTCACGCTTCTGTTAAAGGAGCAGTTCACCAAAGAATGAGTGGATGAAGGTCCGGGTGTTTCCTCCCGGCCTCCAGGTGGCGCTCTGCTAAACCTACCATTGCAGCGACACGACAACGCAGCGTTCAGCCGGACCACTGGAGAAGATTTCAAAAAAACTTGGAATAAAAATGTTTTTTGCCAGAATTTTGTGTTAATTTTAGAAAAGTTGCGCCAAAACATGATCGTAAAAAAGTCGTGATTTAATCGGAGTCAGAATCACACATTCTAGGTGAATGAAGTCGGAGTTTTACGAGCAGTAAGTTGGAATTAAGATGCAAATTTTTTCAAAACTTAACTATTTTTGTTTATTCTTCATATTTATGACTTTGTTTTTTCCTGTAAAAATTAAACCTTTTGTCAAATTTAACTTCTTTATTCTCCATGAGGATTCCTGGGAGTTTTTCAAAGGTATGAAAAATAAACTTTTTCAAAATGTATTGGAATAAAACGGAACTAAAAACTAAAGCAGCGAGTTCTATTTTCCGTTTTTCTTCATTATAATATAAGGACGTGGAATTTTTTCCGACCTTTAAGACATTTCTTCTCCTTTCAGAGGAAGTGGGTCGAGGGTCAGATGGTCAGATGTTCTTCAGGAGGTGGAGGAGACCAAAAAGGAGGGAATTTTAGACATTTCTACATTCTGAGGAAATCATTTGTAAATCATGACGTAAACATCCGATGTTTGTAAAAACGGTGTGGAGCAGATCCAGGTCCGATATGTTTGAAGGACGTGACCTTCATTCAGATGCTAACAGAGCTAGCAGGTAATATTCTACTTCCATGAGTATTTCTACTCCACTCCTGAAGAACTCTGTGTTCTGAGACTCCTGTGATGGTAAAGAGTCGGTTTGGACTCCGCTGACTCACAACGGGCCAGTTTCCGCTGGTCTGGGGTTCGACGCCACAACATTACAACCACCCACACACTCCTCTAAATACACCGAAAACATTTTTCTGGTCCCAAACGGTAAAAGATAACATTCAAGTTTACGATGGTCCAGATCACCAAAGGCAGGAAAATGTTCAGGTACGGTGGAGTCCACAACACCTGGGACATTTATAATCATAAACCACCTAAACCAGTAGTACTGGTGTCTCATCATCTCCAGGATGGACCATGTAGTAAACCAGAGACTACACTATAGAGACTACAGTAAAATTGATCAGTTATAGGACCTCCCCCTAACGTCTTCATATTGCTTTGAAATAAACCTCGTTTTAGAAAACCAAAAAAAAACAAGCCCATATTGGTTTCTGTCACTTAGTGATTTTATTTTTCATAATCAAATTATAAAAAGAAAACGAAACAATGTTTATTGTATGTAATATTCTAATATCTGATATTCTAATATGAACCATGAAATAAAACACATTAAATTGTTAGCATCATATTAATAACATTTAACACATTCATTTCAGTTAACAATATATTCTTTTAAACATTCAGAGCAACAAAATATCCTACATCCTGTTTTTAGTATGATAGTTATCACTAGCTAATGTTAGCTATTAACATGTTTAAATGCTATGAGCTAAAATCAACTAGTGCTAGCTTTCAACAAATTGTTTAAACAGTTTGAGCTAATGTTAGCCAAGTTAGCAACCATCATGTTTTTCAAAAGCGGTTAGCTATTATTAGCTAATGTCTGCTATCAATATGTTGTTTAAACACTCTGAGCTAATGCTAGCTAATGACTACTAAGAATGTGTTTTTAAACATTCTTAACTAAAACAACGTCCTCATTTAGCATCATAATTAACATTAGGTAATATCAGCTACTAACATATTTAAATTCTATGAGCTAACGACAGCTATTGTTTACTTAAATTAAATCTTGTTTATATTCTTTGAGGTAAAGTTAGCTGATGTAGCTTAACATATTTAAATGCTGTGAGCTAATCTCAGCTACCATTGTGTTGTCTAAATGACCACGTGTCTTCTGTGTCAGCTAACATGTTCAAACATTCTGAGCTATAAAATTAAACATCCTTTTTGTAGTCATTTAGCTAACTTAAGTTAATGACAACTATTAAAATATTTTGTAAGGACCCTGAGCTCCTGTCACTCCTGAAATGTCTCCCTAATGTATATAAAAAATAAATTCTTTAAAAAGTTTGATGGAAATCAGCTTAATTTGAAATGCGTTTAAAAAAAAGAAAATGTTTGTTGTTTAGGATTAAATACATCTTCTCTTTGAAGAAATGCCCAATTATGTGAATATAGTTAGTTTCCTGTTAGCATGTATTAGCTTGAAGTTACTTCAAGACAAATTTGCAATGGCAGAGAACAATAACAATGTTTTATTTATTTAAATGTTGGGCAGGGAGAATGTACAATATAAAACTTAAACGTAACCGTTTGATGTATCGTACCAGAGTTAGCTTCAAGTTCATTTTCATCTGAAGTCCCTCCGGTATAGAGTTTTACAGTCAAGCTAAATGCTAAACTGAAGTAGCTAACCATTCCGTTTCTATACAATAATTCAAGATTTGGAAGCTGCAATTTATTCTGCAATGCTAAGCTAATATTTAGCTCTTATTATTGCATTTATTACGGCCATTTATATTCAATTATTATTATTACGCCTGTTATGTTTTTATGGATTACCGTTTCCAGCTGTTATGCTAAGCTACTACAGCTTAATTAAAAATATTAATAAAAAATGAAAACATCTTTACTTCTTTCATAAGATTATATATAAATATCCTGAACGATCTGCCCACGTCTTCACACAGGGGTCAAAGTGACCTTTTTCTGTGATGGGGGCTTCTTTAGCCCAGGCCCCTCGGGCTCTAGGACCGCCCCCTGTCTGTGACGTCATCTCGGAGCCGAGGTCTGCCCAGATAGGTGATCGTGTCTGGTTGCCGCTGCCGGTTTTGAGTTCAGTGTGTATCTCCTCTACCGGACACCGGAGATCCGGTGTACCTCCTGACGATCACCGGGACGTCCTGGAAACGCTGTCCGGGTGATGCATCTGATCGGCGGCCTGCAAGCTGACGGAGACTCCGCTGATCTGAAGGTAGGAGGAAATCCGCACCGGTGGAGACACCGGTACCGGAGGGATCAAGTCGCGTTCTGTAGAGAATGAATAAATGATAATGAATTATTATGACGTAATTCTTCTGTGTCTGTGAACACATGTTCTGCTCCACCTGCTCAGAACCACTTGACTCCGAATCTCCATGGTTTCGTTTTATTAGGGATAAAGTATTTCCTTTTAGTCACGGTTAGAGGTTTAATCCCGCACTGCTCCATGGGAAAGACGCGTGATGCTGCAGCGGCGGGGCCTGCCCACAGCTCCGGGTCCAGGACCGGAGGGGTCGGGTCGGGAGTTCTGTCCTGATAAAAACCCACAGAGATTCCAACATGATTTAATTCTAACATTTATGGATGGAAGCTGCAGGAGGCCGAAGATCCTCCTGCAGGGAGGGAGATAATCCCTCCACGGGACCCCCCATCCTCCCCAGAACCCCCCATCGACCTTCACACTGACTGGATCAACAACACCAACCTATTTATAAAAGCTCACATTCAGAACCTCAGCTATGAAAACAGACATTCATGAAATCCTGCAGGAAACATCAAAGGGGCGATTAAAGGTAAAGAATAAAACGCATTTATGACGTCACAGATGAAGGTTTAAGGACCGACGGGCCGCACCGAGGGACAACCGCTGTTTTCATGATTCAAATCAAAACATCTCCAGATTCATGTTGAAAGCTTTCCATAAAAAAAAGTTTTTTTTACTTTAGAAAAATGTGAACGGTAAAAGAATAAAAGTCGTAAAATTGCGAGAATGTCAGAATATTTTAAAACAAAATTAAATATCATATTCAAAAAAGTTGGAATTTTATCAAAAACAAAAGCAAATTAAGGAGAATTTATAACGTTCTGAGAATAAAGGTGAAGAAAAATAATTATATGTCAAGAATAAAACAAAATTATTGTAAAAACTATCAATAAGGAAAAATTCAGAATGTTGAAAAAAAAATCATAAACAAGAAAAAGTCAAAGTATAATAAAAGAACGTAATTAAGATGATTAGAAGTAGAAATCATATAAGTTATAAGTTATAATCTTTGTTTTTCTAAGATTATAAAAACAAAGACGTTAAAATGAACTAAAGTTGAGTTTAACTGAAGTTTAGTAAATAAATGTTTGTTCTTTGACTCAGAGTTTGAACCTAAAGGTCGTGACCTCCAGCTGATAGGGACCGAGTGAAGGTTGAGTTCCACGTCTTCGCCGCTGATCGTTAATGTGTGTGTGTGTGTGTGTGTTGGGGTAGGGTATGGGGTTGAAGGTCACGGAGGTCTGACTCCTCCCACTCATGGATTCATTTATCTCTAAGAAACAACCAGTGATTCAGATGAAGAACCACAAACTCAGCAGAAAAACAAATAAGATCCATGAAAGAAGAAGAACCAGAAACCGCAGGACATGAGAGGTCGCCAGTGGGGGTGTGGCTTAATCAAAATGTCCCAGCTGTCTCTGCGGCCTGATTGGCGTGTTTCTCCTCGCTGGTTGATGTCGATACACAGAACCTCCTCTGGTGGGCCGGGGCGCCGCAGAGAGAGCTGGCAGGAACCTCGCCGATCAATAGTTTTTGGCGAGCGGGTGGAGCAGCAGCAGGATCAACCAGAGGCCAGGATGTGAAGCCGAGGCGACGCGTCGATACGGGGCGGAGCAGAGGGAGGGGAGGCGTCATGATGGCGGCGGGTTTTCATGCCCGAGACCCTCAGAGGGAGGATTAGAACCCAGTGAGAACCTCCTCAGCCTCAGTCCGGGGTCACGTGACCTCCTCAGTGTCTGTCTTGTTAGTCGGGTTGATGACATCACAGATGTTCTGACGTTCTGACGATGTAGCTTTGACCTTTAGAAGAGGTCATCGGACGCGACCCAACCTTTACAGAGGGTTTTGACTCCTAACCAACCAACAGCCTCTGGTTGACGGGTCCAATCAGCGCCGCTCCTCTGCAGGCCTCCAGCTATGGTCCGTTTCCACGACAACCATGATGGTCCTGATCCGTTAATCCCTTCTTCATCCTTTGGGTGGTCCGATTCAAACTTGTTCAGAGCGTTGGGGCGGCGGCAAACTACAGAACCACCAGCCACTATCAGCGAGCCTGACGATGAGTCGGTTTGTCGGATCCATCGTTGCAGGAAATGAAAAGTTTTGTTATTTTAGATTTCCTGGTTGGACCAACTCACCTTTCCCTCCACCCACAAGATCATTTAGAACTTCCTCATCCTGGTTTTAGTTTTCTTCCTCTTCTGTTTGTTGCTCATGGGAACCAGCTCTGACTTCCTGTTTCTGGTTCAAAGGTCCGACCCATTTAAATATGAGGCTCCACACTGTAAACAAAACAAACCTGGTTCGGTTCTGGACATCTTGGTAAAGACATGGTTCCATGGACTCCATCAAACACCAGCAGATACTGGATGAAGACCTAAAAGCCTGTCAGGAACCTTAAAGTGGGTCGTGGTTGGACCTTCCAGCAGGACAATGTTCTGAAGATCACCTCAACATCAACCCAAGAATGGTTCAGAGGTCACAGAATAAAGGTTCTGTCATGACCATCCCAGTCACCTGACCCAAACCCACCAGAACATCTGTGGGATGTGCTGCAGAGTCGAGTCCACCAGCGTGGACCTCAGAACCTGAAGAATTCTGGGCCGGCGCTGTAGACGGTTCCTGCTGGCGTGCTGTGTTCACGTCTGTGGGAAATGTTTTAAGGTTGTAAATCTTTAATCATAATTCATAAACCTTCAAACTTTTATATTTATATTTTATATCCGGTGAATGAACTCTTTAACGATCAATATTTCATTAATAATAATAATAATAATAATAATAATAATACATTTAGTGATTCGATTATTTCCCCATGAGGCGTGACGCCCGAAGACGACTCTCTGGAGGGGGAGGGGCTAACGGGGGAATGTTTCCCAGGCTGTGAGGGGTTTATGGGGGTCAGCTGGTCCGGCGCCGTGACCCTGGTCCTCACAGGAGGTCCTTGTTCCCTGTTTGAAAGAAATGTTCTAATCCCCCCCCGGTGGCCCCCCCTGGATCAGAGCGCCCCCCCCCATCTGGATCAGAGCCGGGCCTCAGAAACAAACACAAGCACAAGAAATAATCTTTTGTTCCTCTGAGTCGGAGGTCGGACCCTCCGGACAAACGCTGCTGTTCTGGACCATTGCCCCTCCCCTCGGCGGCGTCCTCGCTGAACTCCTCGCCCGGACGCCGTTTGTACGGAGGCTCAGAAGTGCATCGTTAATAGAACTTATAAAGGTGAGACATGAAAGTCGTAAGAGTAAATACAGATTTATGTGATTGGCACCAAATGTTCCATCGACTTTCACTGACAACCACTTCCTGTGTGAAGACCCGCCCTTCCTGTCAGACTCTGGGCCTGTGAAGTTTTATCAGGACTAATAGAAGGTTTATACATTTTTTTTGGTCATTTGTTTGTTTGTCTTTGATGTCTGGGGGGTTTTAATGCCCCTCCGGATCGTCTCATCTCGGCCCGTGGTGATTATTATGGGATGTGCTGAGGGCCTCCTGACACCTGATGCAGGAGCCTGAGCGGGTCACATGACGCGGCAGTCAGCTGACGGTGTTTACGAGGTGATGAAGGTCGTTCTCACCATCTGACCTTCAGCGGACATTTAGACGACGACGTTTCTGCGGATCAGATTCTTCTAGAGACAAAAAAATAACAAAAAACACGTTTTATCTCAAAGTTTGACCAACGGAAAAAAAGGTGAATAAAAATAAAAAACAAATTATCTGTCATTTATTGGATGTCACGTAGAGAATATTACCCATGATGCCTTTGTCACAGTATGACCATTCTAGTGTTGAAATACGTTTCCCACACTGCCTACTACACCTACTAACTGCTACTAGATACTAGCTGCTAACGGCTACTAGATACTAACTGATACTAGCTGATAAATGCTACCAGATACTAGCTGGTACTAGCTTATAACTGCTACTAAATGCTAAGCAGTTGCCTTTTATATCCTCTTCTTGTTGATCTGTTAACACAGACCTTTGTCCCGCCCCCTCACCTTGTGGCTTCAGCCCAGTTACTACCTCTTTGTTTTTAGCCTTTAGAGTAGATGATGTAATGGTTCTGGCTGTCGGGTCCATCAGAGTCGGATCTCGACCTTTGAACTTTGTTACTCTGTTACTCCTCAGACCTGACCTCCTGACGTCTAGAGGAAATATGGCGACGTCGGACGCGGCGGAGGCTCCGGTACCGCTGACGGCCCTGTCGCGCTGGTACCTGTACGCCATCCACGGCTACTTCTGCGAGGTCATGTTCACCGCCGCCTGGGAGTTTGTGGTCAACTGCAACTGGAAGTTCCCCGGCGTCACCAGCGTCTGGGCGCTCTTCATCTACGGCACCTGCATCCTGATCGTGGAGCGGATGTACCTGAGGCTGCGGCGCCGCTGCCCCGTTCTGCTGCGCTGCGTCATCTACACGCTGTGGACCTACCTGTGGGAGTTCGGTACCGGGCTGCTGTTGCGCCAGTTCGACGCCTGCCCCTGGGACTACTCTGCGTTCCGCTACAACTTCATGGGACTGATCACGGCCGAGTACGCCGTGCCCTGGTTCTGCGCCTCCTTCATCGTGGAGCGCCTGGTCATCCGGAAAACACTGCGGCTGCGTTTCCACGAGGGCCCCGAGAACGGGTCGGGCCATCGGTCGGACACGGGGGCAGGAAGGAGGAGAAGGAGGGTGAGGAATGATGCTAATGGCTACCTTAAAGGAGAATGAACGTAGCGCTACGCCTCCTCCGCCTTAAGGTCCGGATCGGTTGGACCCCAAACGCCAACATCACGCCTCAACCGGGGCCAAACGGCGCCTCACCTCAGAATCTCTGCCTCTTCGGCCGGAAGAAGAGCTCCTTCCTCTGGCTGTTCCTTTCAGGGGTCTCTTCATCTCCTCCTGTCCTCTGCATCGTCTTCCAACCAACTGCATGTCCTCCTGCCTGACCTCACCCGTCAGCCTGTCCATCATCAGAGCAAACAAGAAGGGGCTCAAGGCCCACCCTTGGTGCAGTCCCTCCTCCAGCTTGAAGCCATCTGTCACTCAAGTCTTCAGGAGATCGGGAGGATTAAAAACAAGTCAGACAACGATATTTCTGTTTCCTGTCTGGAAGCAGGAAGTTTGAGCGTCAGGATAAAAATAAATGATCTACCGAAGGATTAAAAGACGTGAAAAAATCAGCGTGTTTGCTGGAGACGTCCACCAGAGGGCAGCAAACACAGCGGCGGCGCTCTGAGGTCATCATATTCTTTTACATTTCACTTTTTTCCTCTTTGTTTCATCGGTCGTGAGTTAAATTCTCCGACATATCGCGTTTTCTACGTATGATTTTTCCCAAAATGCAAAAATCAGTCCTGATAGAAAATAAAGACGAGTATTTTTACGTAAAGAACCGATACGTAAACTGTCTGCTGTTTTATCTTTAGCATTAATAACGCAGTTTCACGTTTTTTCACTGTTTGGGCCTTCGTCGTGTCCTTAGTCTTCCGTCCTGCGGGGGTCCGGTGGTTCTGCCGGTTCTGCTCTATTTCATCCGTGGACCTTCCAGAAAACGCAAACGTGTGACAAGATCGTAGAATACCGACAAACAGTTCCGTCCGAATTCGCCTTCAGCAGTGAGAATAAATGTGCCGACTTTCCTCGACGGGCGCCACGCGGGTCACATGATGTCATCAACAAGGTCTCAGCGACGCCTGAATGGAAAGTCGACGTCCAGGATGTTTGTTCAGCCGGAGACGGAGGGACGTGGTGGACCGGTGGACCTCACATGGTGTCGGTGTGCCGAAGTGTCCTCCAGCAAGACGCCAACCTCAAACGAGCAGGTTTTGGCCTTTCATTGGCCGCCGTCGGCATGTGAATAACTGCGTGTGCCGGCTAACGCTGTTATCAGAATTCTCTCGTTTGGCCCACGATTCCAAGAATCTTGAACCCGGAAGTCTTCAAATCTGTGGACGGACTGATTTGGTGCTTTAGATCGTGGGCGGAGCTTCAGGTATTTCAAAATAAAGTAGCTAGTAAAAGTGGAATAATTGACTTTTTTTTAAATCCAGTATTTCATCTGTGAGAAGAAACCGGTGATCCGCGGACGAGGAGGAAGACGTGGACCTCTGGGTCTCAGGATCCGGAGCTCCAGCGCTGTTCAGACGACGTTCCTACGACGTTCCTACGACGTTTGTCACCAGGATGTTGATGGAGAGTTTTTCATGCTTCTACCTTCACAGCACATTTGATCCCACCTCCTCTGGTCTCTGCATCACCTGACCTCCATCATCTCAGGTCCGCGTTTGCAGCCTGAGTCTGGAGATCTGGATCCGGAGATCTGGATCTGGATCTGGAGATCTGGATCTGCAGCATGAACCAGGAGGGATTGTTTTTCTTTTCTTTTCTTTTCTTTTCTTTTTTTTACAGTGAAGCTTCCGTAGGGGCCTGAGAGTTAAATTAAAAATGTTCCTCAGGAGGAACCTTCACGGTAATCGCTGAGACTCTCCTCTAATTAGCAACCAACCATCTTCCCACAGCGTCGCCAGCGGACTAGAACTGCTGCCGCCCTGTGGACAAACCGGGAACTGCATCCTGATAAAAAGACTGATATTGATCTGAATGTCATTTTTTCCTGTTTTATTCTGAAATCATCGTCCTTCTGTTGAGTCAGATGTTTTATTGAGTATTAGGTGAGTGTGTTTTACAGTGTGCATGTAGGAAACATGTTTGGATCCGTCTCCAGCTGACGGCTGCTCACGAACATGTTCTCAGTCAAACGACTGATTAATAACTGATGATCAATCAAACGTGGAAATAAAAGTATTTATTTGGTCAAAACAATCTGGGATCCGTCATCATCCGTTCATCTGAGGAGGGGAGACCCCCCAGCCGTTAACGGTAATTAAAGCGCCTCATCTTTAACTTTTAACTCATAAAGAAACGATTTTTCAGCTCGTTGTTTGTTTCTGAATGTAAATGTGATTTAATTTACAGCCTTCAGTTTTTAAAGACTCGATATAAAGAATATTCTCTAATGGAGCCGCTAAAAACCCGTCAGGAAGGTTTTACATGTAGATGTGGTATTCAAACAAATATACAACAAATATACAATCAATATACATATATATAATAATAATATACATAATAATAATAATAATAATGTTATAATAATAATAATCATGATCGTAGCATCTGAGAGGAACATTACCGATCTCTGACACTAGAGGCAGCATTTCAAAAATGATCACAAAGATGTGGCCTGTTTCTCACATGATGTCCTTTTAAGGACAAACGGGTCTGGGTTCTGATGGGTTTCTTATTTAACTAATTAATTATTATTATCCCAGCGGTTTTAAAGTGGGTTGAATACTTTGGACGGAACCAAATATGTGACACCAGAACCAGTCGGTGTTTATCTTTAGAAAAAACCTGAAGAGAAGAAGCAGGAACTCCCAGCAGAACAGGTAGGCTGAATGAACCCGACCCAAATCCACCAATCAGGCCCCTGGTGGGAGGGGCCTTGGAGGAACGCGTGAGACGGCGCCTCAGAATCAGAACTCAGAAGGTCCGGTAGGTCCGAGCATCCCAGAGGAACCAGACAGACGCCGCAAAAACTCAGAACTTACCGAGAATATTTCTGATTCCAGAATCTTCTTTATGAAATAAATAAAAGATTAGTTAAGATTAAAACTTAATCTTAACTAATCTTAACTTTTCTCTCATTATAATCTATTATTATTATTATTATTATTATTATTGTAATTATCTCTCTTTGCTTATTTCTGAAGGTTGTTTTTTTTTCCGGTGAATGAAAGTGAAAACAAAATGAATAAAAAATAACTTTTATCTCTGAGGACGTAACTGCGTCCAGAGATCACAACAACGATACAAACAACAACAACAACAACAACACAAGGGAGAGTTAGAAAAAAGTTTAAAGTTTAAAGTGTAGACGGAGTAAAATAATCTTCAGGTCCATTTATTGTCTGATAAATAAACAGGATCAAAGGGATGTGGGAAACAACCAGCTGCAGTTCCTGCCTCTGACCACACGATGGCGCCGCCTCACCACCAAACACCAGACTGCAGGGTCAGAGGTCAAATCTGATTCATCCGTCTGTTTGTGTGACAAAGATTAGTCTGAAATCAAACCCTCCCTCTTTTCCCTCTCCTCCTTTAACCGGTCGGCTTCACACAATCAGAACTATTCTCCAGACTCAAGGTTCCTGAGGAACCCGGGTCCAATCCTCCTGGAGACAGACCTCCGGTTCTGGATGGGTCCTGGGTTACCAACTGTAACCTCCTCCTTCAAGTCATGTGACTCTAGAATGTTCTAGGAAATCTTCTGGAACCGAGACGCTAACTTTAGCTGTTAGCTCTTGTAGCTATAATAGTGGCTTTAAAGGTTGTAGAATTTCTTATTGAGCCAATGTGGTAGCATTAGCTGTTAGCTCCTGTGGCTATGTTAACTGCCCAGAAGGTTCTATGTTTTCTTCTGGAATCAAGACGCTATCTTTAGCTTTTAGCAACTGTAGCTATGTTAGCGGCTGTAAAGGGTCTAGAATTTCATGTTGAACCAGGATGCTAGCATTAGCTATTAGCTCCTGTAGCTATGTTATCTGCCCAGAAGGTTCTATGTTTCCTTCTAGAACCCAGACGCTAGCATTAGCTGTTAGCTCCTGTATGGGGCGTGGTTACTCTGAATGTTGGCCCAGCATCAACGACATTTCTTAAAACAACATCTGGTTCAACAGCGTCTCGGCTGTAAAACCGGCGATGGTTAATTTTGTTTACATAATCAACTACAATAAATCTCCTACTGTAGAATTCCATTCATGGAGCCTCCAGCCCAAACCTGCACCTCCTCCTCGTCCTCCTCCTCCTCCTCGTCCTCCCCCCCCTGCCGCCCCACCCTCCTACTTGGCTGCAGGTCAACTTACCTGTTCTGACAAATACTCTAATCGGCGTTTTTGAGTGTGCATGAAGGTGTGGCTGCTTCACACAGCGCTGATGGCGGCAACCTGCATGGGCTCCGCCCTTTTTTTGGCAAAGGCATCATAGCCGCCTCCTCCAGTCCTTCATTCCATATATGGAGCTACATTCTGTGCAGCAGCGACTCTGGATGTGAAAGATGAAGCTAGCTACCCTTAGCTGTGATGACTAAACCTAGTTATCTACAGCAGATAGCTGATAGCTGAACCTGGCTAACTTTAGCATCCATGATAGCTTAACCTGGCTAACTTTAGCAGTCATGGTAGTTGAACCTGGCTAACTTTAGCAGTCATGATAGCTGATCCTGGCTAACTTTAGCAGTCATGATAGTTGAATCTGGCTAACTTTAGCATCCATGATAGCTGAACCTGGCTAACTTTAGCAGTCATGATAGCTGAACCTGGCTAACTTTAGCAGTCATGATAGCTGAACCTGGCTAACTTTAGCATCCATGATAGCTGAACCTGGCTAACTTTAGCATCCATGATCAGGAACCAAAGCTGAGCTTTTCTTTCTCCGGGGTTTGAAAAACTTTCAGTCGGATCAGGGTGGATTTAGGGCGACACTGCCCCCGCTGGTCTCTGGTGGTGCTGCTTTACCTGTGTCTGGTGGACAGGTAACCATGGTAACCACACAATTCAGTCAGTGGTTATAATGTTGTGGCTGGTGAGAACATCTTCGTCTCTGATGAATGCTTCAGTTCAGGATTACTTGAGTTCAGGATTACTTGAGTTCAGGATTACTTGAGTTCAGGATTACATGAGTTCAGGATTACCTGCGTTGAGGAGTAAACGGCTGGTTCTGGTCGGATGTAAAGGAGGTCGGCGACTCGTTCTTCAGATTTCTGGTCGTGTGGAGGCCCAGAGGAAGAGGAGAAGATCTTCCTCTCGCCGCTCGCAGCCAGAATCCTTCAGCAGGGAAAAAGTGACTGAATGGTTTTCCAGGACCGGAGAGGCGGTCCAACGCTGAGGTTCTGACGCCCGTTCACACGTCAAACCGGTTCTCCTGATCCGGTGGAAACGCAAATGTTCGGTCTTACACTCGGACGGAACCTTCCTTTTGGTCAAACCTCTGACGCTCGCCGTGACGTCATCACGCCGCCCAGCTGTCACTCAACCGGCCCAAAACTCAAAGACGGTTTATTTTACCCATAAATAAAATACGTCCAAAGAATGAATTCATGAAATAAAAAAACACGTTAAAATGAAATGAATGAATGAATATAATTAAATCAGACGGACGGGGAATTATTATCATTAAATAAATGGAAAAATTTCAGAATCTGGTTTGTGTTTGTAAACAAACAGATAAACAAACAAACCTGAAACCCAAAGATCAACGTAAAGAACGTAAAGAAGGTAAAGAA
>VRLP01006318.1:0-29373 GCA_009660295.1 Lophius piscatorius
TTTGACTGATGCCTCACAGGTTTGACTGATGCCTCACAGGTTTGACTGATGCCTCACAGGTTTGACTGATGCCTCACAGGTTTGACTGATGCCTCACAGGTTTTCACGTTGGCCGTTCTTTCTTTCGTAAGGGTCTCCTTAAATCTATCTGGTTGTCGTTTTGTTTTTAAACCTATAAAAACAGTCATATGTAATGATCTTTCTTCAAGATTTGCCACTTTCTTTTGATTCCTGGTAGAAATTGATTCTAGCTCTTTTGATAGTAACGATCAAACATCAGCATAAAACACACTCACTCTAACCAGCTGGATACATTCCCCTGAAGGTACTTCACCTCCATATTTAGGGCTTTTTATGTGTGTTAATGTGAAGAAGAACCACACTGACTCCTCTTGTTCCTATTCATAGGGATAGTTCGTACTAGCACCTCTTTAGTCGTACATAGTTATTAATAAGGGCGATACTCTTGTAAACTCCCGTAGGTGCTGCAGTTCCCTCCGTCCCTCTACCACTACATCACAGGAGATCTTCACAAGCAGGCCATCCTGGTGTTGAACAAAATTGACCTATGTCCTCCCCCACTGGTGATCGCCTGGAAACACTACATGACCTCCCAATTTCCCGATCTGCAAATAGTGTGTTTCACCTCCCACCCTGGCCAGCCCTACAGTACAGGTAGGGGATAAGTAGGAAGTAAGGAGAGACCGTTGGGATAGAGGAATACTCAATGACTCACAAAAGTAATGATATCCAGACTTAAACTTTCCACTCTGTAAATATATTTGTGTGCAGTATCGTAAGAATATCCAGATTGACTTGGTTGTAATAAGAATAACAATCTCTCTGCTGGCTTGTAGTACTCCAAAAGAAGAGGATGAGGAGGATGGTTGGCTGGAGTCAAGCTGGAGGTCCCATGGATATCATGAAGGCATGTCAGGAGATCACAGCAGGAAGAGGTAGGCCACCATATCTTGAGAGATAGTCCACTATATCTTCAAAACACATCAAATGCCTATCAGGATTGTAAATATCAACTATCTTTTATATCCAAGCTTTAGCTTTGATCTTCTTGGGGGGGAAAAATAATTTCCCAATATGGGGCTAAAGAGTGAGAGGGAGACGGTTTGTTTGATATAGCTTTTATATCGGTGCCACACATTTAACATGTATCAATGATCCATTTAGATTTTTTGTATACTTTAATCATTTTTTAATATTAGCTGAGTACAGGTAGGTGGGCAGAGGTAAATGCAGTGAGCAGCCTTTCATCTCCCTCCACCGTGGGGCATCTTCCTCGGTGTAGTAGAACATCAGGGTTTCTGTTGTGTTGTCAAATAGAACCAGATCGCGTTTGGGCATTTAAGCCCCCCCTCTATCATATGGCAGGAACTGTCGTGATAATCGAAGTCTGGGACGTTTGTAGTTCTTGTTGTCTCTTTAGATTAGAGAATCAATTCCCTGTTTTTTAAGAGGCAGGACCGTTTCTTTCTATTTATCTGCACTATTATACCAATAATGAAGGGATGACTGAACTACTGGATTAATAGAGGATCCATCTTATCTATATATATTACTAACTAACCAACATGTGTATCTCAGTGACGTGTTTGATGTGTAGCTGATTTGATCCTCCTAAATGTTACATCTTGTTTTTTAATTTTCTTTTAAGTTGAACTTTCCAGTTGGGAGCAGAAGATTCAGAGAGATGCTGTTGCTGAGCAACTGGATGGGGGGCGACCAGATGATGGAGAGTCGGTACTGATGGAACATCAAAGTGACAGCACAATGGAGCTCAGCAGCCCGACCCGGGAGCTTTACAAAGACGGGGTTCTTACACTGGGCTGCATCGGTAAGCATCGGCCCTTTTACAGAGAAAGGGAAACATGTTGCCCATTGAGTAGATGTTCCTTAGATGATCCTTAAACAAAGTCTTTCGTAGGAAAGATTGAAGTTAAGAGGTAACTTTTCTAACTGCGATGTATCTTCTCAAGATCTCAACAGTTGTTGATTTTGTTTGTAGTTAAGTTAAACAGAATTGCATCAGTAAATAGACACTTTTCTGTCGGGTCCAGATTCAGTGTGTAAGAATGAGCTGTACTACGTCGAGGGTCTTCTGGGTACCCGGGTGCTGCTGTGCTTTGATGGAGGTTTTTGGACTCTGAGTGTGTTCTGAGTTAGAGAATGCTTCTGATATTGATCACCGGATAATTCAGTTAAAAATATAATTTTGAGATGTCAAAGATATTAAGACGATTATATTCTTTCCCCCAGGCTTTCCAAATGTTGGCAAGTCATCGGTTATAAATAGCCTGGTGGGGAAAAAGGTGGTGAGTGTATCTCGAACCCCAGGCCACACAAAATACTTCCAGACTTACTACCTCGCCCAGACTGTCAAACTCTGCGACTGCCCCGGACTGGTGTTTCCTTCCCATGTTGATAAACAGTTACAGGTAAAAAAACTCAGTCATGTATCTGAGAACTTGACTTTGTGTGTAATGACCTGCTGAGATTCAGTGGAAACCTACTTGTGTTTGTTAGCATTCCCACACCTGTGGGAAAATGTATTACTGATTTACTGATACTTTCCCAAGCGTTGTGTTGCTATGGCTCCTGATGCTTTCCAGTCTTATGTGTGATGGCTGCTGTACTTCTAAGTATTACAATACTATCTTTCATTTGTGAAAAATGTTTTGGTCTTCTCTTTATTTGACCCTTTTAATCTTTTTTCTGTCTCTGTCTTGTTTTTTCCTGCTTGTGTTTCATCCTAGATTCTGGCAGGTATCTTCCCGGTGTCTCAGCTGCAGGAGCCCTACAGCTCCGTTGGTTATCTCTGTGAAAGGACTTCTTTCTTGTCTGTGCTGAAGCTCACACATCCTACTTTAATGGAGAAGGCCAACCACCAACGACACCTCGGCTCTGAAGAGCTCAACTGGACTGCCTGGGATGTGTGTGAGGGTAAGACCTTTCCTGATTGACGTCGGCCATCACATTTTTTCTATCTTTTAAAAGTTTGAGGAATCATTTGTGTCGCGCTATAAGAAAATCCTCACTTTGAGCCATGATGAGAAACTGCTAGATTTTTACTAGTCTCAACAAATTTTGCCTATGAAAGAAAAGCTCTCAGCACCTTTCAAATTCCATGCCTTGTCTTTGGGTATCTAAGCCCATCTGTACGTGTTTATTGAAATGAGAAATGTATCTGGATGTGCAGAGGAGGCACCTGCATTCAATTCATTTTTATTTCTCCTCATTCAATCTTTAGCTTGGGCAGAGAGGAGAGGCTATAAGACGGCGAAGGCCGCTCGCAACGATGTGTACCGGGCAGCCAACAGTCTTCTGCGTTTGGCAGTTGATGGCAGATTGTGCCTCTGCCTAAGGCCACCTGGCTACAGCTGCTTGAGAGGTGAAAGAGCTCCTCCCATGATTCACAGCATCCTCTGTATTTGAAAAGTTAAAAGAGCAGCTTGTTGGAGTTCATTTTATGTCTGTTCTCCACAGATCATTGGGAAAATCACCCAGACCTGCCGGAAATTGTGGCTCTTCAAGGAAGGACGACCCAGGAGGAAAACGCAGGAGAGCGGGACGATGACGAGGAGGGGGAGTCCAGCACAGAGCCAGAGGAGGAGAGAGACCGAGATGCGGACGATGATGAGGATGGAGATGACGAAGATGAGGCGTTTGGACGTCCAAGAAGGAAGGACGATAAGTCGCCTGGCTTCTCTGTAAACATGTTCAATGTCCTTCGGGAAAATGAGTGTGAGTGACAACGGAGGGAAAAGCAAACTGGGAGGCGTAAGCTGTTCCCCTTCCATGACCTTTCCCTATTTACCCCAGTGCACTTTTCATTCCTTCTTTCTCTAAAAGATGAATTCCTTTTCATTTTTTCATCTCATTACGTGATGATCTCTCGTTCACTGCTTCATGGATCCCTGGAGTCCTGCTTTGACTGATCCAGCTCTCTTCATCCCTCAGTATAAACTTTAGAATCATGTATCCATGCCGCGCCGCTGCTCTGCTCCTACATCCTCAAGTTTTTTCTTTAGTGTTACTTTCAGGACTGGGTTTGCTTGTATTTAATCTTTACTCCTCTTGTTTTGCGGAAAAAAACCCCGAACAAAGTAACCTTCCGTGGCCTGGAATGGTTTTTAGATTCCTAAATGATTACAGCTGAAACAAAAAGTTCAGGAAAGGATGATTAAAAATGTCGACATGATGTCATTCCTGCTGCAGCCGCTTGACTTTCCATTTCGGAGCTTTATGAACACAACCGCAGATTTTCTTCTTACACTCATTTGGCCGAGGGTGGGGCGTGTTCTAGGAAATATGAAAATACAAACATTTTAGGCACAGGTCTTTTGGTACCAGTACCGCGGCTCTGTTTGAGGTTAATTTGTCTGAGCTGGTTTTTATCAATATTATACTGTGTTTTAGAACAATGTTTTATTTGGTATTTTTCTAGACAGTCTGCAAGAAATAAAAAAAAAATTGGGATGTTGTGAGTGATTGAATTCAAGGCTGTTCAGGAAATTAACCTGTAGTGTTTTAACTACTACGACTACTGCAGATGAAAATCTACAGTATTTAATACTCTTAGCTGGATTTACTGCGCAGCTTCGTCTGCTAACGACAGTCCGGCAGATTTGATCCAACAGCGACTGTTTGTTAAAAGTCAGTTACAGGAACAGATTTATATTTTTGACTCTTCCTGGGAGTTCGATGAGAAGATGGACGTCACTCTTGCGTCTGTGCGGAACTAAGCTACTGTCAAATTTAACCAAAGACTAGAATGAAAGAAAAAGCTGGCCTGTATCAGAAACAATAATTACAACACTCTGATATGTAATGAAGTCATATATAAACCAGGATGTAAAAACATTCATCCTGTCACTCTACACTTTGTGTACCGCATAAAGAAAATATAATAAGATGATGAGTTTCTAAGATTGTTGTAGTTTTGTTTCAGAACCAGGTTAATCAGGTTAGCTGTTTCCCCTGTTGTCAGTCTCTGGGCCACACCAAGCGACCGCCTGCTGGTTCTAGATTAATATTTACCAAACAGAGTATTATTTATCTCTTGATAAGTGCATTTACCAAATGTCAGGCTTCTCCTCCAACTTCATCACCAACATATCTTCAGTTGGAAATATAAAACAGATATTTTTGATGAATCTCTCTCCTTCCTGTGAGGTGCAGCGATTCCACTCCATTTCTGCGTGGCGTGTTATCGCGGGTCGCCTGACCTCGTTCATGCGTTGAATGCGGGGACTCTACATTACAGTCATGTATTACTGTGTAATACATCACACTGCAGCCAAACGCAGTCATCTCTACCCTCAGTAGAGATTTAAGTAATCATTAAACGACACAACCGTGCTGTTAGACACATGAGTGTTCAGGTGTGTTGTGGATTCTATTTTTTAAAACTAAAACTGACAGCATCTGGAAAGTGGAGGATTGAGGTGTGTTCTGGCTATTTGCTGCATTCCTCATTTCATTCCTAGTATTATTAAAGATGACTGGACTGCTTCCTGCAATAAAAGAAAATACTCCAATCCATACAGGTTTCTCCGTCTGTCATTATTTTGTTTAAATGAACATCACACCATCTCTGACTGGTTTCAAACGTCCTTAATCACATCAGGAGAACACAATTCAAACTCCAACGTAAATCTTTTGTCAAAACTTCAGATGGGCTTTGTTACCATATGGAAAAATGACTTATGTTTGGATGAGTTTATCCGATTAATTACACCTTTTATTCTGCCTAAATGCAGACGAGATCTTTAGAGGAACAATCATGGGACTGTCAGTGCCTCGTGGTTAAAGTTCTTTTGTACTAAAAGGTATTTCTTTTTATGACTTACAGGCAGATAGTTAAAGTGATGAGATTTACTGACTCTGACAATCGGCTGCTGCTCCAGATTCATCTAATTAAAGTCCCACCATCTTCCAAATGGAGATACTTGAAAGGGTAAGCATTAAAGTGTCATTTATGACTTGATGACAGGTGCTTTTTACATAATAGACTCTAAACCCAGCTTCGTGACAGGGGCATAAAATATGTGCGTGTATTGTCAAGCATCGAACCCTGCCAGCGCTGCAATGCCATCGCAAAAGATATGTAAGAATGTATTCTAAGTAATGTTTGAGAAACACAACATGTGGTTCATTTTCTCCCCTAAGAGCTGACTTATCCCCTCGAGGATGAAGATCTCAGTCTCATGAAAGGATGAATCTGATTCTACTTAATGGGGATATTTATCAAAGTCCACTGTGTGCGTTTCATCAGGACATTTCATTAAAGGAGGATATGAGTGGGAAAAGGCGAGTGGCGCTAACAATAAAACTTAACCCCCAGCATTAAATACCCTGGAACTGTTTTTATGATGTGTGGAGCACATGGAAGAAATTATCACCTCTCACAGCTTCTAATAAAATTACCTCTTTGGTCAGGTGTCAAACATTGAAATACATTCAAGATTTATGCCTCATTTGAGTGCTGCACCTCACCCGCCATTATGGGATGGCTGTAGGAACAGTGTTTGCTTGTGCTTGTTCAGTCTTCTTATGAGGGTCCATCTAGCTGCAGCTATTTTTTTATTGTGTGTATCAAGACCCATTGGACACCATTCATGGGCGATCATGATTCTAATCTTCAATGAGGACCGCCATCATCATCATCATCATCATCTCAGAAGTAGGACTGGTCAGAAATGGCGTTGTTTAGCATACATTGGAATCAGTGCCTATGATTCTCAGAGATTATATTTGCTGACAGGATAAACTCACATATGGCGGAAAACATTTTTCTCATTTGCCGCCGTAGCCACAAGCTAATTCATTTCCCCAGCTAGAGCTCAAACTACGTCATGGACCTCGGAACTATACGGCTGTAACGATAGCCAGACGCAGGCCCCAGGTTTACCAACACATTATGAGGCCAGGCTGGATTTACTGAAGCGTGTCACCATTCATTTCAAAACTGTTAATGAAATTCTGGCGCGTTAAATGTCTTAACATCAGTCATGCCTATTAAGCCCATGTGGTTTGAATTTGATCTTTTTTTTCTGGAAAGCTTTCTCATGACGCAGTCAGGTTGTTGCACAGACTCTTCCTGCCCCCTCTCCCCTCTCTGACCCCCGCAAACATGTGGGTGAGACCAGGGAGTAATTAATTGGTCTCCTATCAGGGCTGGAGAGAAAGCAGAGCGGAGAAATTCATAAGTCTGGTTTATGAGCTCCCTTGGGCGCCGCAGAATTACACCAGGGTGAGTCGGAGAGGGAAGTCGTAAAAGAAAAGCCATCAGGAGGAGGGAGAAAAATAATAGCCACTAATGTGTTAGTGTTCCTTTTAAAGAAAAAAGATCAAGTCAAACATCCCAGTTGGTTTTATAGAAACAATCACAGTAAAGTAAGTCCCATTATGGAATATTGTTGTACTCTGTCTCAGCTGGCAGGAACAGCTCTGTGGTCACCAGAGGACCTTCACAGCCGGGGCTAGTAGGACTAAACCACAAGGAATAGTCAGGTGCACTAAGCTGGATCTGTACATGCTTCTCCTTTATGGAATAGAAAATATGCAGCAATGTTTTACATGGTACTATGACTATGTTCAGATTTATCCTATTTGGGAAATCTGGTTCCCCAACAATCAGGTGGGTCATATTTACATCTTTTATCCAAATAGACATAAACTATCAAAACACAATCCACAAAATATAATGGCATAAGTATTGTATCGTAACTCCTGCTATTAATGAAATCATAAAAGTGTTATAAGAATAATAATACATTTTATTTATAGCGGACTTTACATTTGGATCAAGACTCAAAGTACTAAAGGGCTGACTTCTAGTAAAAATAAAAATAAGAACATTTGTTGGGAGAAAAGTTAACAAAGGTTGTTATAAATGATACAACAGAGTAAAAAGTTCAAGGCAAGTATGTTATTGGTCTAGATGGGTGACGTGGAGCTGTGTGAACTCCTTTTTCTATGTTTAGTGGGAAAAGTCCAGAGGTTCCCAACCCGGGGATTTGACCTTTCAAATTGGTCACAAGAAAATTTCAGTGATTAATAAGAGAGAGAAAAAATAATGATGATTTTTTTTTTTGTGTGTGTGTTTTACTTTTATCTAATCTGATTCTGTGTGTGTGTGTCCATTTTGACCATACAACTGCAGACAACCCATATACATCTGAAACATGACAAGTAGTTGTACAAGGTCAACAAGATAAATACTGGTTCTGGAGTGAAAAAACAAATAACACTCCTGTAAAATAGAAGTATCTTAATATTTACATACTAGAGGAATGCTGCCACAAATGAAAATCTAGTCATCAACACAAAACATCTGTGGAACTTGATGGAAAAATAGCTTTACAAACAAACGACATGATCCCATACAGTTTATGTCTCCAAAACCATGTGAGAAGAAATGATTTGTATGCCAAAGTCTTCTCTGTGGCTAAAAGTGTTGATGCACACCTTGTGTGAAAGTGTTGATCCAGCTTGAAGGTGCAGCCCTGTACAAACTGAAATGACATTCCCTGTTGTGAGGGATGGATCTTCAAGGTAGCCGTCTCGGATATGAAGAGATTGAGCACTTAATTATGAAGATAATCAGCTGTTTTTTATCTCATCTTGCAGCACATGTGCATTCAGGATTCTCAGCCATCTCAGACGGGTTTGTAACATAAACGTTAATAATGGAGGCTGCAACAGATTTCTGCTTCAAAAGAGAAAGTGCTTACAAATAATTCTGCAATCTCTTATTCTGGAAGCTTGGTTACGTCATCCTGACTGTACCAAATACTCAACCTTTGTTTTAGGTATGTTTTCTACATTTTACATTTTACAACAAGTCCAGATCTTCACTTGTTGAGGAAAATCAGCACATGTTGACTATGAAGCTCCAACATGCTTATGGAACCAAGTAGATCACTTAATTATTCATTTCTGGCTCCACTTTTCCTTTAATACAGTGCTTTAGTAAAATTCTATTAGTGATGCGAGTATCTCTGTTAAACACTTACTGAAGGTCACAGATTAACCTGAATGCAGCGTGAATGTAAGTTTAAGCATTTTTCAAACCTGCAGTTATTTGAGACGCTTCAGACAATTATTAAATGCCCCGTGGAAGTAGATGCGGTAAAGCCTCTGCTATTCTGCTATGTGAGCAGAGTCACACACGTTCCATTCATTTACATAGACCACACACACACACACACACTGATTTACAGCTAAGGCAGTTGTCCCTTCCCTCAGGGGTGGGGTCCTCCAAAACTTCCTCTGATCTCAGTTTGAATAAAGAGAGAGAGGTAGAGAGAGTGAAAACAGTCTAATCTCTACTGGGTGGTATAAGGACACCTTTGTCACAAAAGAACACACCTGAACTTTATAATAACGACCCTGACAATGAGCACAAAGAGAAAAAAAGACTGTTTACGTGTCTTTTCTGGAGGTGATCACTGGTGGGCTAACCGCCCCAGCAGTCTGTCCTGAGGTAAACTCATTCAGCAGTGTGGACAGAGCAGCGTTCTCATATTCCTCCTGCAGAGGAAAACAATATGGCAGCTGGGTTCGTTGGTTTCGAGGACTTGTAACGTGAGTCTGGAGGGCCTGGGCCTGTTCTCTGTGAGACGTGGAGCTTTCCAGAACACAAAGCGCCGCCGATGCTAATCCAGAGGGATTCAGTATTTAATGGTTCAGTTCTAGTGTAAATAGTGGGGGCTGTATGCATTTCCATAGTTGCACTGATGTTTGCACGTATCTTCAGAAATGTGCATATGTTTCTGCGGTGCATGAAGGAGACCTCTTTAGTCGCTGCCTTGTGTGTTTGTGACCCTGTTTATGGGTTGGAGCCCATGTGTCAATAGGTATTTTTAGCAACACCTCTCACTGCATTGCAATGACCCTCATTCACACCCCCTGAGCCCGCACCCTGCACCCACAATCATCCTAATTCTTCGCACACACCCGTTCACACGGTCCTCAGCACCTTCCAACCAACAACGATTCGCCAGAAAGGGAGGGAGTTTGATATCCAGGAGCGGCGAGAGGAGGCGGCTCTTACATTTCAGGTGTTCAGAACATCTCTAGTTCATTAGTGAGACTTTGCTTTTCTCCCTCGAGCTTCGTCCGATTTCAATAATAACTCAAATGATTAAAGTAGAGCTATAAATAAGTGAATCACACACACGTACAACACACACCTATGAAACAATCTAATGTTTAAGACTGCACAGTCACTGGTAGTTATAAGGAGCTCTATTGTTAGCAGCGGAGAAGAAAGGGAGGCCTTTCATTCAAAGGCCGGCTCAGACAGGTGAGGCCAGGAAAGCAGGGAAAAAAGGGAAGTCAAATTCTACAGAGGCTGGAGGGACAGTTTAGACAGAAGGCGACAGTTGTAGAGGAGCCTCCCAAATGCCATAACAGAGGCTGTAGTCCTCCACAGTATCAGATGTGTGTGTGTGTGTGTGTGCGTGCGTGTGTGCGTACAAATGAATTCCAGGGGATTTCTGAGGGGGGGAGAAACCTTACACCCAAAAGGAGTCTGTATCCTCCCTCCGTCCACCCTTGAGGGAAATGAGGCACAAGTGCGGCGCTACAGCTGTGAGGGCAGGGTCTCCTGACAGTGTGTGAGGGATCATCTGCACCGCCGTCCCACAAACCGTCAACACCAAAGCCCACCAAGTTCTACTCCCCTAAACCCCCCACCAATTTCTCTCCCCATAATCCCCTGACAACATGGAGGGCCTCACGTCACCTACATCCAGCTGCTTGAACACAAGGACAGGCGGGATACGACCCGTCCGGCAGATACTTCCATCGCTCAGAGAGTGTGTGTGCTGTCAGAGAGCCACATCAGTCTCTGGCACTATTTGATCACCTGTGTCTGTTAGAACATTTAAGTAACAAAGAGTTACAGTACCATATTGTAGAATCGGACCACCACACACACTGTTGTCCACTCTTGACAATCATAAAAACAACAATGGTACAAATGTGTGTACAACCGTTCCTGGTTCCCATGTGATACATCCTAATTACTTTACAGATGACCTTTTTTTGTCTGTTGTTGCACCACCATAAGGTCAATGAAAATGTTGCTAATCTATCTTAATGTCTAACAGATTTTACTCTCGTAGTGATTAGTACTAATTACAAACATTAGTCCACTAACATTCTCAACCATTAAATGAGTCAAAGCAACAATCTGCCCAATCAACCCACAACCTTTCAGAGCTCCAGGCAGGCCCGACATTTGACACCTTCATCTTGATGAGACGATATCAACAATCTCAGATCCCAAAATAGAAACACTAGCGATCAAACAGAGATGATAGAAAATACAAAGATCTCCGTAGGAGGTGGGTGGAGTTGACTGACGACGTAAAAGAAGAGCTGCTGGGCTGTGATGCACACCCTGACCCTCGAACCAGGAACTCACCCCTGAGGCAGACACTGACCCTGTCAACCCCAGACACCTCCACCTCTGCCAGATCCTCTCCGGGGGCCTATCAAATACAGCCTGCCCCCCCAGCCCCGTGTCCCCGGTACCAGCAGAGTATGTAGGAATGAGGGTAAACAGACAGAACGGGGTGAAGCCACAGCTGCATGTAGAGAAGTACATCTACAGACAGACCGCACACCCCAACACCTACATGTGTGTTTAAAACAAACCCACACCTCACCTCACACTTACACAAGGAAAAAGAATTTGTGGCCAGATGAGCTGTGGGGCTCTCTGGGTCTTTTTATTTGGCCATAACATATCTGAGACATTTATGGGTTTTAAATATTCCCAGTGAAAAAGACAGTGGTGGTGTTTCAGAGGATCGTATGCTTGGTATGTGCTTTTTGCGCCTATTCCCAACATACTGCGGGCCGGGCATTCTGCAATCCGTGTCGTCCGAATCCTGTAGCCCTGCTCAGCTGTCAGACTGGGACTCAGCAGGACCGACCGGCCGTGGGTGTGTTCATCTCATGCCTGCACATCCAACACTCTCATTCATTTTTTGCATGTTTGTGTGGGCGTGTTTCTGAGGCGATATGAGATTAATATAAGCTGTATATTCAAAAAGACAAGGCCTTATATCATCTGTCATCCCTCCTGAATTCAAACCTAGAGGCTGAATATAGAAATGTTCTGCTTAATGCAGGGATCTTGTTTTAAAGTAAAAGGCTTTATTTGAAATATCTGAACTTCAAGTATACTCTTCTCTTTATTCCCCCCCCAGGCATTCGGTATTTTCCCCTGCCTTATACACCAATCATGTCTTTGCTGACTCACAAGTGCAATATAACTTGAACTTCTCTTTTCTCTTGGTTGATCTCTCTCCAAGTGAATTCCTCACAGGATCAGACCTGCTTTTTATGCTCCACTGGTTTTCACTCAGAGCAGGAAGATGGTTAGAAAGGGAGGAGGGAAAGAAGGAGGTTTAGTGACAATAAACCTAAACTGGAGAAACTGAACATCTTTCGTTTAGAAAAAATGGAGCAAAAATGCTCGAAGGGATCAGGGCGAAGAGAATACGAGACACAACAATGAACAGGAGAGGGGAGACGTTGGGTGGAAGGGAAATAATACTGGAAAAGGTCTTTATTTCTTCCAGGGGATTTGCAGTTGCCCAGACAACGAACAAAGCAGAGAGAGCTGGGTAATGTGCACAACAGAGTAGGCTGTAAAGAAACGTGGAAGCCTCTGGAAAGTGAGAGAGAGCAAGAAGTGAGAGTTAGTGTTTTCACCCCCTGGATCATTTCTGCTGAGTTTAATAACCCTCAAATATCCAGAGGGATTTCTCCATAATCTTTTTATTTATGTTTAGCATTTATGAAAGTAAGTTTGAGGGAAATCCATTCTGAACTAGAGCACATTCATTAATCATTAAAACACTGCAGCTAATTAGAGAACAAGACCATTTTTGGTTACAGGAGCGGTGGAAGGAGGTTTAACCACTAAACACGGGTAATAAGATATAAGGGATAAGAGTTTTGGTTTGGTTCAGATCTAGAAGGAAAAGCAGTGAAGAATGTTAATGAGATGCAGAGAGATGAAGTCTTTACAACCACATAGAAACTTGATGATGATGAAACGCGATGGAGGGAAGTGTCTTAAGGCGTGGCCTGTATGGATCAGAGAAGAACCCTGGTTTTAGTGAGTATAAACAATGTCATTTAATAACAATCAATTTACAATTAGTATTTTTTAGAATTTGAGCGCACAAACGTCTTATATTTGTCTGAAAATTGATTTCCACGTTTACTTTGACCCTAATAATGAATATACGCTTACAACATTAGAAACAAGCCTGAAAACATGTCTATTAGTTCTGGGGAGAAATGTAGATGTTTAATAAGCTATCATCTTAAATGCATGATATCAAGGGAAAAATGCTTACAGATCATTTTCTTGACTAAAATTAGCACTAACATACTTTGAAAATATTCTATTAGAAGTTAAAATCCTGTAACATTGTTAAGGAAAAGTAAATATATATCTTAATCATAAAACAGTGCATTTACTTTATACTAGCTGCTGTCTCTTTTTTTAACTTTATTATTATTTATGTCACATTAGCAGAAAAATTCATTTTCAAATTGATCATTTGAAATAATATGTGAAAAGGAGAATATTTGCTTCAGAAATGTACAAAGTAACTTTTCTTAACCAGCTTCATCTCAGTCAGGAACATTATTGACAAAACTTCCTAATTGCATTTTTGGGGTCATATAAACGTGATGCATGTTGAAATACACGTTTGCACATATATCTTTCTGCAGGAACAAGAAAACTCAGGGCAGCAGGGATTATGTGAGTGTTTCCTTCCTAGATGGAGCACAGAGTGTCTTAAATGACCTTTATTGTCCCTTGCTGCTGATTGAGTGCAAGCTTAAGTTCCCCTCCTCCCAAACAGTCAGGCAAGTACCAACACATATTATAACTGCCTGTATCTGAGTGGGACAATTTCTAACGCAAACCATATCCATACCCACGTGGCCTTATTAAAACATAAATCCTACCTCACTCCTACCTTGCCTGAGGGTTCCATATTAACAACTCCCCTGGTTCCGACTTCATTGCTGTGTTTTACTTCTAACCCTTCAATCTGACTCATTATAGCCTAGGGTGCTAATGGCATACTGTTACACCACCAACACTCTGTAATAAAGTTCCCTTTAGAGGTAAATACCGAGCCCCAGTGCTGTGACTCTACATTAACTGCCCCATCCCATGCAGGCCAGATGCTGAGAACAAGGGCAGATTATTCAGGGTTCCAAGTGATAATATAATCCAGTTCGAAGCATCAGTTATATTTCTTAAGTACAAAGGGTTAACCCTGATGAGAGCGTTCCTCATGCTGCTGTATCAGATTTCATATTCTCAGAATCTCTGCGTTGTTGTAACAAGGATACTCCCACTGCCTCCAAAGGATTTGCAATGAAATATAATTTCAAGTGTTGTTAAGGTCAGACGTCCCGCCCACACAGAGTTCTGATTGGATGATGAGCTCCTTGAATATTCCATCAGACACCTTGCTCTGAGCTGTGATTGGCTACAGCCGGTGCAGTTATGTAAATGAGCACCTGGTGGCGCCTGCTGGCCCGGCTCGAGCCAAGAGACCCAGACTGAAGTTGGAAGCGCGTAGCCGGCCGGGGTTCAGAATCCGACGGCTGAAGTAGAGAGACTCCGGACGGTCTACAGCTACTTCAGATTGTCCTCAATCCTAACTTTTCAGTCCAGGAGCTTCGACTGAAGACAGGCGGCGGGTCTGATATCCGCGGCGCGCGCTGCTGTCAGTTACACGCGTGTTTTCTGTGTTTTGATAGAGGTCGTTAACTGAGTGCAACGACCGAACCAGAACCCCGTTTGGATTATTGTTTCGAAGGGTTCAGGACAGTATTATTCATGTAATACCTCCCCTAAAAGTTTGGACTGCTGTCAGAACACACTTGGAGGAGTATTTTAGGTAAGTAGCCTAATCCTCCGCGCGTTTCCTCACTTGACTCCGTAATAAGCGACTGTAATAATGCAACGGATATGTCCAGCTGTCTGTCTGTGTATCTGTCTGTCTGCCTCTCCTCTGGGGCTTGGCGTCTGTGAGTCTCGGTGTGATCGGCAGCTCTGGACACCGGCCACGGCTGCTGGGACGCGCCTGTGAGGTGGAACGTTGCGCCCCGGAGATCTGCCCGTTTGTCGGGCCTGAACACCGTGACATTTAAAAATCGCACTGCTGACAAACTCCAGAGTATGTTATGTCGGTTGTAAACGGCTCCTTCCAACGTCTTCATCAATGTGGGCCATTGGTAGCAGAGAAAACCTTCCACCGGTCCGGATTTGTGCCCGTCATCATTTTCAATCTTTTTACAACTTTACCTCACCGTCTGACAAACTCATTCTTTTCTCCAACACCTCAAAAGTCAAGCTAAATGCTTTGTAAACGTACATAAGTTCTAATACATAGGTGCGTGAATTGTATTGGTTTGGATTACCTCACACATCCAGGTGTTGGTCAGCCCCCCCCCCCATTAACCTTGTGACCTCGCAGCACAACAGGTGAGCTCCTCTACCAGCATCGACATTGTGGAACGGACTGATGCTGAAGAGCATCAATCTTTTTTACAGTTCCAGTTGTAACCCAGACACCTAGATTTACGCCAGCAAAGGAATGGATCCATAATCTGTTTAAGAACCTCCCGGGCAAATGGTCCATGTCAGGGCGGAAAGAAGATCCGCCGCTTGAGCTTGAAAAAGAAGTAGTTTGTTTCTGACTTGACTCGACTGAAAATCTCTGCCGAGTTTCCCCAAAGTAAAACACTGATTCCTTTTCCAACATCAAATCTCAGCGAAGCAGGGTCTTCATCAGTGACTGAGCCAGAACCTGGACTGTTGGACAGGGTGAATGTAAGGAACACACCGGGTATGTCACTGTCTCTTATTGCACAGTGATTGGACCGTCTCGTTTCAAGAAAACAAGCTTGGTGCTCAAAAAGAAATAAAAATGGTGGCACTAAGAAAGAACAACCTGACCAGGTAGATTGATCTCAAAGTTAGGTCTAACGTTTCAGATACCAGGCCTTCATCTGAGCAAGGGGAGGATGTGGTGGGGGTCGAGCAATTAATCACTGGTGCTATACAATTAGCCATTTGATGTCACAATGTGAGCATAAATGGATAAAAGTAAATGGAGATGGGGCAACAGATGAACAGGACATTCTATCCAATTGGCTTCCTGCTTAGTTGTACCTCGGGAGGTTGGCGGTTCGATCCCCGTACTGCCCCGGCAGTCTAAATGTAGGGCCCTTGAGCAAGACCGCGATCCACACTTTTCTCCCCACTGCTCTTGAAGAGTTGTCAAAAGTAGAGAACTCATTTTTCAGTGTTGTACTCTACGTTTGTACTGTAAGATAGGAGCGGTAATAAAGAGTATACAGAACCAACCCAGCCCCATTTATTATACCACATGAACAATGTCAATAACAAACTGGTCTGTGGTGCAAAAACCGTTGGGGACCGCCGTCTGATATTATTACTGGGTGGCCTGGCACCGGGGAGGAGAAGCTGTGTTGATAGAGAAAACATTGTCAGACTCTGGGATAGAGCTGCCAAGAGGTTTGGACTTTGAGCTGAGAATTTTCATGAGTTGAGAGAAAGGGGTGGTCAGAATGGATTTTCTTCTCCGAGAGAGAAGAGAAGTCTCAGTAACAGAATGTTTCAGTCTCTGGTCTCAGTTGAGTGTGAAAGGCAGAAAGAGACAGAGGTGAAAATATGGCTGTGATTACTTGTGTTTTTTCGGTTGCCAGCTTGTGAATGCCTCTGTGAGTTTACAATACTCTTCAGGGGGAGTGCACAGCTTGAAGCATTCATCTTCCTCACCACATGAAAAATGGCTGATGTGTGTCGTTTGTTGGCGCTGGGACTGAACCGGCGGCCCAGAGAAGGTGTAGGACTGTTTTAGTGTTTGGATAAAGAGGTTTGTGTGGTCGAGGAGGGGGGATATTTGCCAATAGATAGAGAGGCAATAAAAGGAAATTTTCCTTCTCCCCCTTCCTGCCTCTTTGTGTCAGGCAGACAAACAGTGAGGAGGAGTCTGGTGTAGGTATCCAGCCCCCAGGACAGGACCAGGTCCATTGGAGCCCTTTCTAATGGGCATCTGGCTGCTAATTCTCTCTCTGCGTCCCATGAGAGTCGTTGACTCTCAGCATCGCTGCCTTTAGTCAGCCGTACCATCCAGCAGAGGAGACGCTGAATGTTTGACTGGTAATGTGAGTATAATTGGGCTTGTAGGAACCTTTTTTTTGTTTATTATTATTGAGTAGACTTGGTGGGATTAGGACTAAATGACAGTTAATGCCTAACATGATTTGGAAAGTAAAAAAAACTACTGTGAAAAAGACTGATTGGCTGGTAGCCATGTACAAGTAAACTGCTGTTAATATAGGACATTATTGGTTAATGGAATTTATAATAGCATGATCCCTTTATACAGTCTTTACTGTCAAAAGATTTTCTGTACATAAACACTGGAGATGACTTTACTGCTACTACAGGAGCTGCTTGTGGGTTTTTTCACTTTTGAGGAAGACTCAGTGACTTAAGTCTTGAAAAGCATTTCTTTACGTGCAATTCAAGAAAATGCGAATAGTATTTTGTAGTGTACGTGTGCCAGTGTGAACCACCAGACACACTCAGAAGGTCTGGCCTGTCTCGTCTGGTTGATCATTCACCTCCTCACCACGTCTTTTGTCCTCAATCTGGGTCATTGATTTGGTGGCAGCCAGCTTTATGACTTGATGTTTTTTGGTTGGTGACCACTCTGAAAAGACTTCTAGCAGGGGGATTCACTTTCAGACACAAAGGCAGATCTGGCTCAACCGCTTAAGGCAATATTAGCTCTTCTATTGGCAGAAGAGCTAATATGGGTTGTTATCCACATTACCGTCTTTTAAACCATAAGAACTTTATTTTCAGTAACATTTCTCTGAGTACTGAGTACTTTTTATTTTTTGGCTCCCAGCTGTCTTAAGTGGGCACCTCAGGGTTTAAGACATGAGACGGTTGTTTGCCTCGCCTCTCTGCCGTCTTCCTCTAATGGGAAAGGAAACCAATTGAAGAGAAGACTACAATGTCTGCTATGTTTGTTTTTTTTAAACCAATTTCCCTGTTACTCTAGACAGCTGGAAGTGTCAGTTGTATTTCTTACATCTCATGCAAGCTGTGCTTCGCCAGTGTCGGAGAAACAAATTCATCAAGTAATGGGTCGTGACACTTCAAAGTCCGATCCACCGTGTGCTGAGGATTTAGTTGTTAGTGAGTTTTCAAATGTCTGTTTGATTTCCTCTCTGGGAATCTCCAGCTACAAAGTAGTGCCATCTTTCAGATTAGCCTTCCCCGCCACTCCACCCCCCCTGTCTCCATCCAACATACTTTGATCCCATAAATGATCATTCTGGAAAGCTCTCTCTCTCTCTCTCTCTCTCTCTCTCTCTCTCTCTCTCTCGCTCTCTCTCTCTCTCTCTCTCTCTCCATCTAACATGGAACACACACTACTCCTTCATCGTCTATCTTTCCGTTGCCTTTGAAGCAGCACTAGATGTTTCAATTATACACCTCCCTCCTCCCTCCACCCACCCGTCTCCTCCCCAATGCCTCCTCTCCTCTCTGCTATCTTCCCTGATTTATCTGCTCTTCATGCCAAAGGGTGGACTGGTTAGATAACAATATTACTGCTTGGATGCAACTAAACCTGGGTCATATTGTGGCTACTGTTCCTTAAAAGAATGTTTCAAGTTTCTCATCAATGTATGACAGGTTTTAGTTTTAGATTATGCAGAAATATTTCTGCATACGTTCCAAAATTAGCAATTGAACATGTTTTGGTTGCAAATTTGACTGATTATTAGGAGCTAATGTATATTTCTCCATTGAAAACATGTTAAGTCTTGCATTCGTATTACGCTGTCACATTATATTTGACAAATTAAAAAAAAAAATTAGTTATGACTTGAGGAGAAAAGTTCTCCTCAAGTCATGTTCGATAATTTTCTGAATTTCTGCATATGTTTTCAACCAATTTCTGATGTGTCATGAAAGCAGCACTGGTGCCTTATGTAGATAGAAGCTAAAGTAGCCTTGAGCAGCCAGCCTGTGGCTGAGACGTGGATGTGGGCCATAGGTCTCTGGCATACCCACGTCTTTACTCCCTTATTTTTTGTTTTCATCCTTGTAGCCTACAACCAATGTTGACTCAAGCGACATAACTCAACGCAACCCCTCAGACTTCATTTAGCTCCCTCTGGAGCAACAGATGACTTTAATCAACCTTTTCACATTTGCAGTCTTACCCCCCAACCTCTAAAAACACAAACAAAGCTTGAGATGTGAAGACCAATTTTGAAATCCTGGATCATTTGATGATAAAATAGGATAAAAATCATGAAAGTTAAAATACTGATAGAAAGAACAAGGGTTATTGAGTCTGAATCCAGTGAGCTGAAACCAACTTGTGATTCACGTCAGGCCCCCTCACACACCGGGGCAACAACTGGCAGACAAAGTCATGACTTCAGGAGAAAAGTAGATGAACCCTGTGAAAGATGGGAGTTCTCTCCAATTTATAACCCAGTGTGTGCATCATTATCTCCCCCTCCTCCTTGTTTTTAGAAGTTTTTTTTTAAATCTCTGATCAAATCCTCAGATGATGAGTTTCTGCCTGACTGCATACCAGGACCCTCATAACCCAGTTATGCACAAATCATTGCTAATGGTTTCTGACAGAAAGTGCTTTTAAAATCTGCTTACCATCAAAGATGGGTCTCTTTTTAATATGGCCTGCCTTTGTATGATGAACTTGAAAGGTAAGAACATTCACATGAGTGGGGCCGACCTGTCTGGATTCCCCTCTCAGGGGCTTTGAGGGCCACATTAACCAGGAAGCTGTTGTGTGATAAGTAATTTAGCTCTTTTTAGAAGGCTTTCTTCTCCTTCTGGAGGAGGAGTCCTGGAAGTATGATAGAGGTATCAGCCTGTGCCTGAGGCTTTTTTTTACACAGGTGTGTGTGTGTGTGTGTGTGTGTGTGTGTGTGTTTGTGTGTTGTAGAAAAAACAAGCCCCAGTTCTTTTGTATAATTTTCTTTTATTGTGTGAATCTTTTGTGTTCACTGCTGAAGTATAACATCAGATATGTCAGACAGTCATTTCTCTCTCGGGGAAGAAGATGTGAGGGAATCTGTTTTTCTCACTCTGATTCAAAATGCTGACTCTCGCTGAATCCATTCCTGTTTAACCTGATCTCTCCGATTCTCCTTTCTGGTCTGTTCTGTTTCACTCCAGGCCATCCCTTCTTCTTACCCGCCCTTCTTACATCCCTCTTTTCTCTTTCTCTTTCCCATTCCTTCTTTTTGTTTCAATAGGTGTTAAGCGGATAACTAATGGCCCCCCTCCTAACCCTAACCCTCTAGAATTCTTAACGGACATTTTTCCAGAATTCCCTCATACTGTCAAACCTCCTCTGTGCATCAGGCTCTAACGATTTTCTCTCTGCCCATTGTGAGAGTAGCACTGTCCTGTCACATGCCTCTCCTTTCTCCTTTCATCCCATCCTCCCCTCCACTTCTCACTTCTTCTCTGACAGGTGGCGGCCAGTGAAACTGTGCAAATTGAATTCAGGGAAATGGGCTGTGGCTCGCCATCACACTGCAACTTTAAAACGGCGTCAGTGTCAGATTAGAGCCAAATGCACTTTCTTGCCACGCTGTGAAATTAACACGGTAATGCTAGCAAATAACTGCTAGCTTTTTTTTTAGAACCCTCATGCTTCAAGGAGGATCACACTCAGACCTGAAGGCTTCATTTTCACATCTCTGAAGACCCTGGTTCATTTTAATGGAGTGGAGAAAGTTTGCTGCAACATGAAATGACTCTCCCTTCATTCCAGATGTATCAAACAGAGAGAAACGGTCTGACTACATGTACAGACATGTATTAAAGCTCAAGCCCGTAGTAACACAACACTGGGTCTCCTTTCTGCCAGTGTCTGGGAGTCGAAACCAGTTTTCCAGCACAACTCATAACACCCTCATCCAGGGTTTTTCGTTTGGTGCACAGAGAGAGGAATTCTAATTTTTTATTCTGCTTTTGATGCATCTAATGAACAACCAGCTCGGCGTAGAACACATTGTTTGCCCGAGGTGCTTAGATGGGGGATGACAATGACAATCCCTCAGCTGGCTGAAAAACTTCTGCTGTCGTGTTGAATGTGTTTTGTCCACATTTCATCCCTCACACAACATCTTCATTTATTGCCTCTGCTAAGGAGGTCATGTTTTCATGGCTTTGGTTTGGCTCTTTGTCTGTTAGCAGGATTACCCAAAGATGTCATGTGGATCCACATTTTCCTGGACAATACTTAAACTGCTTGGAGGAAATGTCCATTTGACAGCTCCATTAGTTATACCACGCAATATAGCATGGTCTGAATCCAAGTCTTATTCTGGATCTGGTGATCCGGAAGGTTTACATTTATTATGATGACAGAAAGTCCAATACTGTGAGATAAATAAATTATAATGCTGCAGGTTGAAAACTCCAAAACTGAAGGTGTGACAGAGAAATCTTTGAAAACCATCAAAGAAATAAAGTTCTTCTAGAATAATCACTGACCTAATAATGATCCATTTGTGATTCCAAATTGAATGTGTAGTTTTTTATGGTCAAGGAATCATCTTATGGGGGTCACACAATCATGGGACTATTGTTTTTGGTGTAATGACTTAATGGGGAAACGGAATCGCCGTCGCAGAGGTTTTCAGAGTTCTGTCTAGTGTGTTGTATTTTAGTTCAGTCTTAGACATTCAGTCTGTGTTGTCACTGTCAATGAATCAGATCAGGATTATTTTCTTATGAGTGTCTTTGCAGACGCCATAAAACTGGAGCACAGTAATTTTATATAACAAGAATATGTCTAAACTTAATTTTGTGTTTGTACTGGAGGAGAGTAGCCAGATAGATATATTTTGGATATACCTGGTTGTAACTTTTTATGATCACTTGCCTTTGCCAGAGACAAAAAACAAAAACTCACCTTTTAAATGTTTCTCAAAACGTTTAACTAAAACAGCATTTTGATGAATCATCTGTCAAAAAGTGATTATATAAAGAAAAGCACAAAAAATTGCGAAATCAAACCTGCTACGAGTTAGTTAGTCCTCATTGTCCAAAATGATAGAGAAATGTCGACCGTCTGCCCCAAAACACGAATTTTAATTAAATTTATTTTTAATAAAATACATAAATATGATTATAAATGTTTTTTATACAAAAAAGAAAAAAAAAGATCAAATACACTTGTTATAACAAATGAATATCTTGTAAGTCAGATTTGTGACGATGATGTATAACAAATGGAAGGTTTTTAACGTAAACTAAGGCAATGGTCTCTGGAGATCTACAAGTTGGAGGTTCTATTTATTTTCTTTCATAGTAGAATATATATAGACACAATGAAGAAGAATGAAGAAGTTATTTAAGGCCTTTAGTTATGTATGTAAAACTGAGAAACAATAATCATTTGAGCAACAAGAGGTCAGGCAGAATCAATATATATATATATATGTGCATATTCAGTGTAACTTCATGAATTTTTAAGTAGTAAATGTTTGCCTGAACTTTATTCCATCAAATCTACCATGATGCTTATTTACACCTTTAACACCAAGAAAGAAAAAGTGTTTCTTCACATCAGCCTGGTGTAATTCTTTGTCCCTACACAGACGGGTGGGTTTGTTAGGCTTCTGTTGATGAGGACAATCTCCATCTACCAGACGGCCTTTGGTAATCCGTCACCATTTGTCACCGTCCCACATGAACATACGCTGAAAAACGGCAACTGGTATTTTCTCAATGGACCTGCTTCCAACTATTGGCAAGGATGAAGGAAAACAGATGGAAGTTTTAATCTATAGTTAGTTAGTTGCATGATAATAGTCACAACTTTAACACATTCCATCTTTTCCTAACAGGTTTTTTCTCACTCAAGAGTCTTGACTCATAGGTCTGTGCTCACAGGGTTAGTTTGTGGATTAGATTTGTTGCATTCTGGGTCGCTGCTCTCCTTAATGATGCCGTCCTGCTTCGACTCTGCTGCCAGGAAGGTGTTTGAAAAAGTTGTTTTTTTTGTTTGGAAGCTGAGTTGTGACTTAATGAGTCATATAAAATAACTGTGACTAAAGACTTCCTGGAAACGGGTCTCTGTCCGTTACACCTCCTGACCAGCTTTCAATAGTTTACAATGATTCACCTCCTCTTCTAGTTGTGCACTTTCTACTTTCTCCTCGCTGAGTTTTAATTTCTTATGCTGACTCGACCGCTGTCTTTTCTTTCAATTGATTACCGTTTTAAAATGACTCATCCAGCTGTTTCCTCAGCCTCCGTAAAATCAGATTACACTGTTGTGACTGCTGCTTCCTTATATAGAGAACTAATGTGACACACAGCAGTGAAATCTGATGACCAACGTTTGACCAATAACACTTTACTCACCACTTCCTGATATATTGTGAATCATCTGTAGTGATGACAATTATAGGAAGTGCACCGCTGCCTTTTTCACTTTGAGGAGCAAAAATCTCAGGACCCCATCTCAGACACTGAAATGGAGGGGTTGAGTTATTCCTCCGTTCTTAAAATGTAGAAAATACAGATCTCTGTCATCACTGTATGAATTTTCGTGTGAATGCTGGCTGTTCTTTTAAAATGCTTCAGGGTTGAGCAGACTAGAAGAGCGGAAATTATAAAGAAGGATAAGAAGGAATCTTCTGGACAGGATCTGTCACAATGATTACATCACCTTCTGATGGCAATCATTTTCCAGTTGACTTCAGTTATTTTGCAAAATTGAATCATTCATCTGTATAAAACGTTTGGATGAACCAGATGTGCCAAACTTCCGTCTGTATTCCCATGTTGTTTCCCCACCATTTTAATAAGTGACACATTTGTTAACCATGTGATCCGGTTGCGCTCGGTCATCCTCTGACCGTTAATCTCTCCAGGAGCTTAACGTTTCAGTGAGCATCTATTGAAGTGAACATCATGGATCATTTAGTCTCAATCCCCGACACCACACTGCTGTGACCATATTTTCTTTTTAAGACAAATCATAAAGCAGAGCCCGATTTCTTGGAGGAACTTTTGTCATGTTTGTGGTAAGAAGCAGTCAGAACAGTCAGAACTCTCTGTGGTTCCACTCCTTCACCACATTCACTGAACCCAGATCAACCGTCCAGAGCTGCTGGTCCATCCATGTAATTCACTTATCCTGTAGTGTTCAGAGGAATGTGTACCTGACAATGATAATAAACTCCTCTTTTTGGTCATTAGCTGTATTGGACTATAAAACTGTGATTTCGACATAATGGTTGGATGAAATAGGCAGAAAGCTGGTTAATCGTCAGCTATAGTTTCAGGCTTATGACAGCCCGACCCGTGCCTGGTTCTATCAAGTTCAAACAATGGATCAGTCGCCTGCAGGAAGGAACTATTTACTCACAACAGCCTTGAGCACAAACACGTCCTGTTTTCAGGAAATCATAAAATGACCTTGCTTGACTGGCACAGCTTTACCCATGCATGTGCTGTGAAGGGTGACGATTCATTCCTGCTTCCTCCTCTCCAGGACTTTAGGGGTTAGTGTTGCATACGAGCTCACCGACTTCCTCACACAGTGACAGAGAAATCCAAAACAATGAGCTCACTACTTCCCCTCTCCCCATGGCCGTCCGTCATGTCTAACTGTTACTCTCTCCGGCTGCGTTTGAGACTTCACACGTTGAGGTCTGTGTAGAGACGTTACGAGATTTTAGCATGTTGGGTGAAAGCCATATACTTCCCATCCCTGCCTACTATTTTACAGATGATGCTACACATTACTGGACAAACTCAGAGGGAACGTAGAGAAGAGCTGATGCCCCCTGACAGAGAAAGTTATAGTGGAGGTCAGAGGTCTTCAAACACCTCCCTTTGGAGGTTTTCTGAGTACGTCTAACTGGGAGGCCGCAGGGCAGAACTCACTGCAAGGATTATTCATCTCATCTGGCCCGGGAACGCCAATGGATCCCCTGGGATGAACGGGAAAGAGCTTCCAGATTCATTCAATCAGAATTATGGTGAGGTATCAGGCTCATAAGCCTGCTAAGAATTTATCACATGGAGCAATTAGATATAAAGTCGAAGCAAAGCCGCGCGTAAACACAAAAGAAGCAAAGAAACAAGCGAAAGTAGCCTGATGGCGTGTCGTGAAAGCCAGAAGTCACACGTGTGTTCATGCAGGAATGGAGGACGAGTTTAATCGAGCTGTATGTGAACACCTGGAGTATAGAACAAAACTTTAATCACACAAGTTAACTTATGTGAGTACATTTAGTTAACAGTAGGGCTGTGACAGTAACTGTATAGTGTTACCGTCTTGTTGCACTAAAAACCTTTAACTTTGCTTGTTAAAGCTACAGAAGGACGTGTTTATATGTTTAGCGGATCTTGTCTCTCCAGGTTTGAGCAGTTAACTGCCGAACCACCGAAATAACCATTTATTCTTGATTTATCGACGAGGTAAGAAAGACATCCGTGTCACTACAACCCTAGTGAATGGGATGGAGGATGTCAGGTCTCCAGTTTGTTCATTTCTTTAACGTTTAAGGTGATGTTCACCTGAGTTTCCTCCCAGTCACCGATGATGGAGCATGTGGTCCATCTATCCATCCTGTTCACTGGCTCTGTTCTAAAAAACGTGAACAGAATCATCCTTATGATTTGTTACCTCTCCTAGGCTTCAATCGCAGCAGGTTGATTTGTACATACTGATATAAACCAGTGGCTGTTTGGAACGTTGGAAACTATCAGAAAAAATGACAAAGTTATGATATATGTTTTGGAAAAAGCTCAGTAGTGATGTGAAGTGTTGGATACACAATTTGCAGTTACTGGGCTAAACCAGTAAAATCCATCTGTATATTAGATCACGACTAACCTTTGGACTGGCTTTGAATTATAATATAACCGGAAAGAGTAATGACGGCAAACGTTTAATTCTAACACAAGGGGCTCGCTAGAAAAGACGCTAACCATTGCCAAGGCAGCCCTCCCTCTTTTTCTTTGAGTAATCTAATTATAGAGTCGGACAAACTTTCTTTCAATGAGGCAATGACTGCTGACTTAAAAAGTCCCGAACATCTCGCTGCTCTTGACTCTCTTGGTTTGGGTTTTGCTGCAGAAGGAACCAGCTGGTGCTCATAAGTATTCATTAGTCCTTCTTATGGATTAGTTGGGACAGAATGTGAGAGTAGATTGGGCTCCACTCCGGGTCGCCTCCTCTACAACACAGCAGGCCCTGCTCTCCTCTCTGAACGCCAACCACAGCTGTTCAACACCACTTGACTTTCCAACAACAATGTTCTTGGATGGCTCAGGGCACTTTTGTTCCTGCTCGCCGAAACATTTGTCTGACTGGATTTCTTCTCTTGTTCATTGTGTGGTGTATAAAAGAATATTCCTCTGTTTGTCCCTGATTGACGAACCAGTGATGAGAAACCGTTTGTTGGTTGGCACTGAGTGAAATGTTGATTTCCTGGATTCGAGCCCCGTTCATCAGTTTTTCAGCTCTGATTTTCTACATCACTGCTTAGTCCAGGAAGCTTCGATTTTCTGCATTCGTCCGGGGACAAACTTCCTCATTAGGACCATGCGGGTGGACCAAAGAAAAAGATTTGTCAGCCTGTGTTTCCGTCTCTGTATTTCCCCACTGGTAACACATGCGCCATGTATCCGTTGCGTTGTGTCTCCCACTCAGGACAGCTGCACTGGCTGGCTATCCCTGAGATCTTCTCTATGCCCTCATACACGCCCCATGCATACACACACCAGCAAGGCCATAAGTCAACCTCTCTGGACCACCTCTCCTCTCCCAGATACACCCCCCCGTCATTGATGTTTGTTCCACCGCTCTGGCCTGTTGGGCCTCAGCTAGCTATACCATGCCCACGTTTCCATACGTCCCCCCCTCAACTTTCTGTCACTACAGCAGTGTGTCAGCTGTTGGTTGGCCTGCAGTCTAGTCAGAGGTGAAGCCAAAATACAGAGGGTCTAGAAGCAAGACCGCCTGGCCTCTCTGTCCCCCCCAGCTGTCACTCCCACTTCTGACTTCAACTTATCATGAGATTTCCTTCCTCTATCTTGCTTCATTACCGGAAGTCTTCTTCACACGTGCTCAAATCTGAAATACTCACATGGGACAGAGCAATGAAACGTGATTCATTGTTTATGATTCATGGATTCGTTTAGTGTTTAGATTTGTTTAAATTTACATGGTTATGGTCCAACAAAATGAAGAAGTGAGAAAGGAGTAAATAGTTGAGTACGTCGTCACATTGAAATTTCTTCTGTAGATTTTTACATGGTTGCCAATTGATTTTGTTTGCCTTGATGGCGGCTGTAGATAAGTCGTAAGTGTGGCCGTCTCACCATCTGAAGATTAGAAGGTTGCCGGTTCAAGCATGTTTAGGGTCCTTGAGCAAGACCTTGAACCCAATGTGCCCCCGGGGGCTTCAAAGCAGCTGCTTGGATGGGTCAAATGTAGAGGAATAAATATCACTATGTTGTAATGTGAATGACTCGATTTGATTAATAAAGGATCAATTATTATTATTGTGAAAGTAGTGGCGTCCAAATCCACAGCCCTGCAGTAAATCCTAACTTCTTAAAGAGTTTAGTGTTTGATGTTAAAACGGTTCCCACAAACACATTCCAACTCCTGAAACCACCAAATAAATGATTGTTTTTTGGAGGCTGTAGATTGTTGTTTTGTCTCCTCTCTGGAACAGAAAACAAGTTAACCACACACTACAACCTCCAGGATGATTAGTTATTTCCACGTTTCTCAAACTGGGGGGCCAAAGAGTGACTTCAGTGACGAATGTAGTAAAGTATGTGAGTTCAAATAAATAGAATTAATTATTTATCGATCAGGCTGACCTCTTTCCTTAAGATTTGACTTGACTCCTCTTTTCAGTTATTTCTGTATCATTGTTAAAAGTTGACATGGAATAGGGTGACGTGATGGGACACTTTTTTTAGGCTGCCTGCCATAAAACCTTTAAAAATCACATGTTTTCTTCAATTGTTGTTTCTATCAAAAGGTTTTACAAAATCTCAACATTATAGCTGTCATGGTGGCGGGATTTGTTGCAAGACTGGGGTTTATGACTCTGTCGATTTTAGCTGGGTGTTATCTGTTAAACTGGCAACTTGAGAGTTTGAGTGTATTGGTAAGAGATCCGGGATCTCAAATGTCGCTCAGGAACACATGCAAAATCTCTGTGAAATAGTGTTATAAGCAAGTGGCTTTTTGAAATTCTACCTCGGACCATGTCCCCGTTGCCTCTAAATACTAGGACATCTGTACTTTCTCACATGTTGGGTTTTCATTCCTTCGATTTTAAAGTGAAATCAGTCCTTTATTCCGAATAAGCATCTCCAACCATGTGACCCAAATATGTTGTGTTTTTTAAAGGAGAGCAGATCTGAAATCTGTCATTTGGAGAGATTGCTGGCAATCCAAATACAAACAGAATAACACTGTATTGTTATCTAAGTAATTACACATCCTCAATTACCAAGATGTTTTAAGGCTTACTAAAACCAGCAGCGTGTTATTAACGCCTCATATTCTGCTGCCAGACAGAGAAACAAATCAGCATGCAAAGTTGCTTTAGTTGCATGTCTTTGTATTTAGTTGCATGTGTTTGCATGTAGTTGCAGGTCTTTGTATTTAGTTGCATGTGTTTGTATTTAGTTGCATGTCTTTGTATTTAGTTGCATGTGTTTGCATGTAGTTGCAGGTCTTTGTATTTAGTTGCATGTGTTTGTATTTAGTTGCATGTATTTGTATTTAGTTGCATGTGTTTGTATTTAGTTGCATGTCTTTGTATTTAGTTGCATGTCTTTGTATTTAGTTGCATGTATTTGTATTTAGTTGCATGTGTTTGTATTTACTTGCATGTATTTGTATTTAGTTGCATGTCTTTGTATTTAGTTGCATGTCTTTGCATGTAGTTGCAGGTCTTTGTATTTAGTTGCATGTCTTTGCATGTAGTTGCAGGTCTTTGTATTTAGTTGCATGTATTTGTATTTAGTTGCATGTATTTGTATTTACTTGCATGTATTTGTATTTAGTTGCATGTATTTGTATTTAGTTGCATGTCTTTGTATTTAGTTGCAGGTCTTTGTATTTAGTTGCATGTATTTGTATTTAGTTGCATGTCTTTGTATTTAGTTGCATGTATTTGTATTTAGTTGCATGTCTTTGTATTTAGTTGCATGTA